>JAQIXW010002030.1:0-16844 GCA_034700685.1 Willowsia buskii | reverse complement strand
GAATAAAAGTAGATGTTATTTTTTTGGTGGGAAGGAGGACACAATTAATTATTGTTCCAAGAATTCCACGTTAGTTGGCCCATGTCTCCATGTATGTTGGCGAATTAGTGGAATGAACACAACCATTATCAGCCCAGGGATGTATGCACGTTTTTTTAATGAACATATAACTATACTCGTTATGTGGTGGAGTTGGAGAAAGTGAGTGGCAGAAAGGCTCTTCTCTTCTGTAATAATAAGGATGATGGTGTATTTACGTTTTTAAATGGAAAGTAGAGGTCGTTTCGTGTAATGGTAATAGGAGCACGTAGCTGGATGTACTTTTCAGAAATTGTACACGATTTCAACCTTACACTCGTTTCGACCTCTTGTGTGCACACTGCTGGGACTAGGTGACTTTCGACGGACTCCCTATGAATTTTTTTTTGGAAAAGCTTTGAATATATTTGTACGCTCAAAGGCTTCATATGTTGATTATATTTGTTTAAAGTGGGAATGCAATGGCAACGCCAATAGCATAGGGTAACTAGGTATCTTAATGATAATGCATATTATTTACCCTAAAGAAATGTAGAAGGACGTTTGTGTATTACTGGAAAAAAGTGAGTAAAACGTCAATAAAGGAGAGTATAATGAATTATAAAGAAGACGAAATAGGAAATTTATCTCTTTTCCTTATTGCTACTTCTAACACCTTTTTTTCAAAAAAAAAACTTTACAGAAGCCATTTAAGCGCCATTCCAGTTAACTTTTGATATGTCTCTCTTTTTTTCCAGAGAAGCATTAAAAATTTAAAAAGAATTGCGTTCTCGAAAACGTAAACGTGTACAAAAAAATAGACAGATTTTTTTCTCTCCTTCGACCCATCCACGATTCCACTATAGTCCCAACTGACACTAGTTTCTTGTTCCCATTTTTTTTTGTCGAGTTGAGGTTACAAGGTTGTTTCTATAAATTAAACCATTCATTTGCCACGCTCACACATATACACACTCATTCTTCCTGATAGCACGGCATCAATTTAACTTGAGGATATGAAACGGAATTGAAAAATAGATGAATCATTTTGTGGATCATGTGCGCCTAGCGGCCCTTTATATCAGCTTGAGAGAGAGAGAAAGCGAGAGAGAAAGCATATCACCACAACATACACAGACATACATACAGCCTGCAAGACTTTGTAAATGGGTTAACCTCTGGTCCCTTGAATCCCTCCTGTGCTAAGAGCATGTCATGTAAAACTCTCTGTACGAAATAATAATAATAACAACAATAGCAGGAGATCAGAAAAAGTAGCAAGAGTGGGAACACAAGAAGCAAAGTAAAGTGTTGTATAAATGGCTAATAAAATGGTAGAAGCAGCTGCGTGGTTGGCCACTCTTTATGTTTGATGAGCTCTTTTATTGGATTCAGCTCCTGTTCCTGCTGCTCTTCCTAACTAAAGCACATAAACAAGTGGTACGTATACAGCAGTCATTGTGAGGGAGAGAGACGAATGCAACCATGGATCAATCCTTCTGGTATCGATGAGACGAGTGGAAATTGTTAGCGACGGAAGTGGCGAGAGTGAAAGCAGAGGAATAAATAGATGGATAGAGAGAGAGAGAGAGAGACCGAGAGAGAAATTCCCCAATTATATGAAACATAATATCAGAAGCACGTACCATCATCCTTCTTTGCAAAAACAGTAGTTATCCTTGAACTAAAAAAATAGCGATGGTGTGTGTGTGTGTTTAGCTCGAGTGAAAGTTTGTAAAATCAAGAAAAAACTAGGTTGGTAGGTTGGCAATGATGTGAGACGTCAAAGGGGACCATATAAAAATGATACAATCATATATTTTGCAAAAAGTAGTAGGTAGTGGATTTTGTCAAACCAAGATTTCTTGCCAGGTTAGCAAGCGCATTATATAAATTTTTGGTGGATCACTTCACATCATCATCACTTTTTCCTCTTCGTCCTTCTTATTAAATTTGCCAGAGTGGGAGAGCATGCATGTGTGGGTCGAAGAGAAATTTTGCATCTTCAAAATAAGTTGTATGAATTAGGGCAAACTTGGAAATTTTCAGCTCTGACCAATGAATCCCTGAGGTTTAAGACGTGGTTCGAAATTGAATGCATCTATTTACATATAAGTGTATAATATACAATTTAAATGTAAGGAACTAACTCTGTGCAAAACTAGCAGCCTTCAAAACCGGTAACCCTTTCACATAACTCTACTCTGCTCTACACTGCATACATAATATTCTTCAATGGCATTCACACACACACAAATTCACAAATTGTTAAAATTGCCTTCTTTCCACTCTCTATGCTCCCATTTCTCTCCTTCTTCCTCTCATTCCGGAGTACTCGACCCCTACCTACTTTTTTTTCTACAATGTTGGATCATATCGTTCTCCTGCCTCAGATGATGATGATGATGACGGTTGCTGCGGTAAGATTTTCATGTTTTCAGAGTTTGGGGCGGCATAGAAACCACCAAGTAATGAAACATCTTAGCATTTTTAATTAGTATAACTGCGGAACTCGCTCCAAAAAGTAGAAAACAGGAGTACCAGCAGGAGTGCACTGGAACAGGAGAACGGCACAACTCAAAAAAAAGCTTCCTTGCAAAAACTGCGGCGCTGTGTGGTTCTAGTGGCAATCGCGGTTCTGTGGTGAAGGAGAGAAGGCCATGCAGAAAAAAAAGAGATATTCGAAACTCTCTGACGAAAAACAAAAAAAAACTCTCCAGTGAAGAAAACTGTTATTATTACACATGGCGTTTTATAATATACATTCTATCTTTTAAAAAAATACATACTCCTTTGCAGTACTTTTCTGCTTACTTTTTATTACTCGACTACCACCACTGCCAGTACTACTTTCACTCTTGAATATGAGTGAAAAAGGAAGAACAACAGTAAAAAAACTTTCACCGTATATCCTTCCATTTAACGCTCGTTTCGTAGAAGGAGAGAGAGGCTTCCATCCTTCCATTATTGCATGCATGCTCTCCTCCTTGTTGTTCTTGTTGTTAAATAAAACCCATGAGAATAAAAATGAGCATTCATTTACATTCTCATAGACACACACACACATGCATGCATGCATGCACGGAGAAAGGGGAAATTGAACAGGAGAAAGTGGTATGGACACCTTCAAAGTTACATTATTTGTTTTCGTTCCTGTTGATGATGCCTGTCGACATTACAACTCATTTAACAATGTTTTTACGTGAGCAATTACCCCATCTTCTACATGACTTCATGTTCATGTTGCTGTTGTTGATGTTGCCTGTGAGCAGGTCAACAATTTTTTTTGCTCTCTCGCTCATCATTTCATTTGCCATAGTTTCATAACAAGATGATGTGCACACGAAATATGAATTAAATATTAATAAAAATGTTTTCTCCTCGTAAAAAAAGACTTGCTCTGTATTTTCACCAAGGATGAAAATAGAACATGGCCAGACCACAAACAGGGAGAAAGCATACATGCGAAGCCTGTACAGTACACTTTTTTATGGGGAGGATCCTCATAAACGTATTTAGAATCATTACCAGGTTTACAGTATCATTTTCGACTCAACTCGTCAAAATCAAGCTCACCTCTGCTTAGAGTGAAGAAGTAGGGCATTCAATGGAATGTGTTTTTTATGCACATGTCTAATATGTTGTTCTTGTGTTTTTTCTTGTTATTTTGGGAACAACCTGCTACTTAGCTATTCACTCATTATTCATTTTTCCCTTCTTTTGTTACTAAAGTGGAGTTGAAAATTGTTCTTCATTAAATGATGAAAGTAGTTTCCACCTCTTCTTTTCTCAGGGAAAAGAAAGGGCTTCCTCCTTCTTCTTGTTTGTCATTATTATTTATTCCTCCTTCCTCTCTCTCTCTCTCTCTCTCTCTCTCTCTCCTCCACTTTCTCCTTGCCTTTCTCTCTTCTGCTTCATTTTTAGGAGGTGGAGGCAGGAAGCAACTGGGGCTAACAACAGCAAAAGCCTTTCTCTTACATTGTTTGCCTAATAGAAATGCATATGCTACGAGTATTCCATCCTTCAACTTTTACAAACTTTTTTTTGTTGCTTCTTGAGTGTCTCCTCATTTCCCTCTCCATTTTCAATAGGTTCCACACACACACACGGAGTGAGTGAAGAAGAAAAAGTTTTGAATGGTGGGAATGAAGGAAAGAGAGAGAGAAAGGCATGTCAGTAGGTGTTATACTGATACCCTGCTGGGATATGACGTGACTTTAGACTGGCCAGGAGAAAGAGTAGTCCAGAGGAAAAAAAGAACTCTAGGAGAAAGTGGAGTTAGTGGTTGTAATACAAAACTCTAACCACGAGCTATAGAGAATAATGATTGTTGCCTACTTCAATCTAGCCTTTTTTTACTTTCACCTTGAATTTACCCATTCAAGCTTTATTTATGCTATTTGCTTCCTCCACTTTCCTCTTCTCTCAAAGAAGAGGAGAATAATGTAGCATTATACATTAATACTCAACTCTGCCGACCGACCGACCCCTCAGAGAGAATCTAAAATGATTGGTCTATTTTTGACAGCATAAAAGAGGAACGAGTGTCAGACTCCTTTTTTCTCCATTTTTACACACATACAAAAATATATGACGTGAGAAGAGAAAGAAGAAAAAAAAATCATGTATGGTCCACCCAAAAATATATTACCAAATGTTATGTACATTCCAACCAACATGTCTATATTTGGCTACTAGTGCACAGAAAATATCAGAAAAACAGGAACAATAAAAGCTATAATTTGCACAGTGTGTTATTTTATGAATTATTTGTCGTTCTCTGTTCACTCCGAGAATTTGTATGTTTGGAAATACGAGTATTATTACACGACTACTACGTATAATACTCCCTACTGTTCACTTCCGTCGTCATCGTTGTCCATCTTGTCCAGCCATATAATATCGCTACAAGTATGAAAGTACTGCTGTACATGAAGAAAAACATTCAGTCTTCCCCTTGACTTTTGAATAAACAGTAGGAAAAAAATGTTTCTAAACTTGTCCCAAAAAAATTCATTACAACATGCGTTTTTTGGAGCACTTACAAACAGACTGGTGCCATCATCAAATTTCCCATGGGAACTGGGCATAGGCGAGGTTGCTCTAAAACTTGGGGAAAAAGAAAGTTAAAAATTTTTTGTTGGAAGGATACATGCCAAATTGTGACATTTTCTGGGCTAATTTGACTCAGACTAATGCCTAAAAAAAGGAGAGCTGGATGACTGTGTGTTAAAAAGAGTATTAAAATGAGAAGTATTTAACTTCGAACATGTCAACTGACACGTCGTAAAAGCTGTTCGGATGCTAAAAACTTGTCGGCTGTCTGAAAAGAAGAAAAATTCAAATGAAATTTATTGAAGTAAATTGAAGGTCTTTCAAAGCTCTTTGTGCCACTTTATTGATTACTATGGAAGCTTCTATGTACAATTGACAAGAAAACTTTCGTCGTCAGCCGTCCACAGTTTTTGTTCATATTCAGAGTTGCCGCTCAATTCAAAAAATTTCTTACAAGGAAGTCACCCCAGGTGTTCCATTGATAATGATTTGTACGTCTCATGACTAAAATGCTTATTTAAGATTTCTTTCTTTCGATTAATAGTTAGTTATTTTTTAAATGGAATTCAACTATGGTAACAACTTGCAAGTCAAGATTTTCTTCTTTAAATTAAATTCTGAAGGCCATCCAAGTTTTCCTTTTATGAAAGTTTACAAAAAATTTGCAGACCTAAATCGCATGACGTCTTAGTTTTCGCCCTATAATTCTGAATGAAAGATCCGTTCAAACAATTAAGATCATAATTTTGGGATACTTTAACGACGTCAGCATAATTCCAAGAACTTTTGTTTAGGTTCCCTTGTCAGCTCTTTGAAGAAAAACAAGAACTTGAAAGATATTACATTTGTCACTTGTTGTAAGTGAATGAAAGGTCATTTACCATTTAAGGGCACCAAAAAGGAGCCCTCACAAGAGTACTTTTGAAGAGACACTTTTGATGGTGAAAAGTGAGCATTAGAAATCAACAATGTTTTTCCACTGTCGACTAGAAACTAAACAAAATACAAAAAAGGGAGCAGGTCATGCATACTTCACTGCACACTCTCTTTGACTGACAGCCAATGAAAATCCTATTGTAATGAAATTTTGCCGACGGCACCCTGAAACCTGGTCTCTGGTCTGGTCCAGAGAGTACAGCTTTCTGTGTTTCCGTTCCTTTTTGTTGTCATAGCAAATGCACATACATAAATAAATAATTCGTTTTGAAATGAGAGAACCATCCAAACTTTCTCCACGCTTTTTTCCCTCTACCTCCAACACATTTATTTATACTAAAGGAATTGTCTTTCCCATTTCCATTCCCACCACTCACTCCAGTTTACCCTCCTCCAACGAAACACACAAGTACAAATGATCATATGCATAGAGACATAGTTACTTATCTCGTATGTGAATGAAATGCCTTTTTCTCCCTTCAAAGATACTTTGTACTAGGTTAAGAGACAAACGACCAACTTGAAAAGACGAAGCCATCCCAAAAGCTCATATTGCACTACCTCCCCACATGCATAACATATAGTAAGAGCAAACGTGAAAATGGAAATGTAGTGACGACAGGAAGAGGAATGATGTTTCCCCTGTTGGATTGGTTTAGATGAATTTCTCCCACTCTATCTGGCTCCCGGACAAAATGCCTTGGAAAATTTCACAATGTGTGGGTATACAAGCAGTTTCTGAATGCTGCAATAATAATAATATGTATATAGACCTATTACTGCTACTGACTGTCTTCTTTCTTTCTTAAAGGTCCAAAATTCCAATTGCTTCTTCAAGAAGACGAAGACGAAAAAGATGCCATGCAAAAATTTTTTTTTCTCCAGAGTTCGAAACGATTTTCAGAGAGAGAAAGAAATGGGAAAAATATCTGGAGCAAGTACCACTGCTGCGAGTGCCACCACGACTTTCCCATATTTACTACATACATTTTCCCTCGAAAAATAAAAACCCATAAGGAAATCAGCTATAACCGGTTGTGTATGTGTGGTGGAAAGTGTGTTTATGTAGAATGCTCCTTGTTTGTCTACTTTTTTCCCTGTGTTTAAACTTGTAAGTGGTTGTGTCTCTTCACTGCTGCTGTTGGTGCCCTTGTTTTGTAAAAGCCTCAAGGAGATGGCATTTTCGTGGCTCAATTCATTACAGTCATTTTCCGTTTTCCTCTCAACTGCTTTCCCTCGCTTTTTTTCTCTCTCTCTTCCAGTTAAGCCTTCTTTTCCTCGTTTTTTTCTACTTGAAACCTTTTTTTCCACCTGCTACGTTGTTAGTCTTAGAAAAAAAGATATAACCAGAGAACATGATGATGGTAGCGTGTCCCACTCGCAGAGTTAGTCGTCGTTGTCGTAACAAACGAAAGGAAGACGAAGAAGAGAGAAAGCAATTCCACTTTCACTCCTCTTCCGGTGGGTTCACTTGAAAAAAAATGCTTCCACTCACTCACCAGCAAACAATGTTGAATTGGAATGTACATACAAAACACATCATCTTAAATGCTCGCATGCATCTCCACTCGCCTTCGTGGTTTTCTAGTGCTACTTCTTCCTCTCTTCTCCACTATTATTATTGCTTAAACGCTTCTTCTTTCCTTCCATTAGACATCACATACATTCTTGCAAACGAGGTATACACGACATGTAACCTCTTCAACAACCCATGTTTCGTCATCAACTGACACATGACTGGTGTGTGACAGAGAAAATTGGTGAGAATAAAAAAATAAAAATGGAAAACAAATAACCTTGAATTTTTCTGGGTACTCGTTCATCCATTTAAAAACCGAACACCTACAGTTTATCATTCAATTTTCCTATGAAAATTGGTCTATTCATTATTTTGACTTACGTCAACACCATCACAACTCTTGAAAAACATGCTTTTTTTACTATTCATTCCACGAATTATTATTATTTTTGTCCATTCTCTCTTATTTTTATTCCCAATACCACTTTTTAAACAATAATTACACCCTTAATTGCCTCATCACTCGTTCCCTATTTTGCCCATTCAATACTCACACATCTGACATGAAGGACCATCCCACTCAACTAAAAGCCAATAAAATAATATAGATCGCTTTTCTCCCAAAGAGTTACAAGGTACAAGATATATACGCTCAAGTGTACCTAATATTTTATAAATATCAGAACACATTCCTCCATACATGCATGCATGCATACACACACCAACTTATTACCTATGTATATCACATGGTATCAATGCAAAGTTACACAGAAAATATTTATTTATACTGGTCGATACCATGTGGGCTTCCGTTTCCATGTACTTAAGTTAATATCCAAGCGTGTACAGTTCTGCTTGTCACCGACTCTGGGGAATTCCCAAAAAAAGGCTTACGTTCGCAGTTCATTTTCGTCTAGTTTTCCCAGTACAATGGAATCCAGCCTGAGTTCTATGGAATTTCACGTGCCTACTTACATATTACATGCTGCTAATACACACATGCGTTTGCGACGGCAAACGCTGATTAGACTAAAATAATAATAATACAAGGGATGTGACAGCATTTCTAAAGAAATGAGTTCAAAAGGGGGCGTCTCTATCCACTATTCAAACTTCATCATAAACCGTCATCAGATGAACAGCCAAATTCATATGCTCGTTGCTCTATCCTTCCCAGGAAAAATTGTCACTGGAGAGAGGAGAGATGTCTTCTGGACAATCCCACTTCTAATAGAATATCAGTTAATTGATCAATTATTAAATTTCAAAGAATCCGACACGCTTCGGGACGGTGGTGTTGAAAAACAAAGGGACAATCAAAAACACTGATAAATTCATCAATAAAAAATAATGGCTACACGAACAAGCTGACTTGATATGCTCACCAGAGCGACTCCACAAGGATAATTTTTTAATACAGTTGATGGTCGCATTATCTAAATAAAAAATTTTTCTTCAAAGGAAAACTATAAACGGTAAATAATCGTGTTCCCATCACAACATTATAAATGTGTAATCCATGTTTGGATAACAGTTCTGTCAATAATGGACTACCTCTACGTAGCTCTGTTTGATCTACCGCCCATCAAAAAAAATCTAGTGAACGAAGTACACAATAGTCCATTTCGTGTGCCTTTCCCTACAAAAAAAAGAGAAAGGGCTAGAAGAGCTGTCAAGTTTTCAAGACGAAAAAAAACTATGGCGTTTAACTAAAGTCAGTTTTATTCCTTTATGAAAAATATGACATACATTGGTACCTTGCATAAATAATATGAGCACTTCACTTTCAACCAATTTTTTTTCTGACCACACATGCACACATGTATTAAGTATTATTATAAGTTTAGGTATGTCCAATCCTGAGTGGTTGTGTGGCGTGCTATCCACATGGCGAATTCATGTTGGCTCCTTGTTCTTTCCAAAGTTAAAATATAAATAGGATAATATTTAAATGTGTAGTTTAATACCTGTAACAAACATAACCCTCTTGGCTAAACAGACTTGGAGAAGAAAAGAGCGTGAAAATAATGAATTTTCAAGTAGATATAGTAATATGCTTATAGTAAAATAGTCGGAGAGAAAGTATTGGTAAGAGTGCTGGTGAATTATTATGACATGTCAGCAATCAATATTTTTCGCCCATAATGTATTTATGACGTATACTTCCAATGAGGATTATTAAACATTTAGTAGTTCCACGTCACGTAGTCCACAACAAAATGCGAGGGATAGGAAGCGAAAAAAAATATAGTGAAAAAAAGCATAAACAGAGCTACACTACTACTACACTGGTATGCATTTTGTACAGTTTAGTAGCCAAAAATAATGATGATGATGCTGATGGCAACGGTTAATAGTAATTTTCCACGGTGTGGTTCTCTTCTCTCTTCACTGTTGTGTGTCCTTCCTTTTAAATGTGTGCGTGCCTGGGAGGAAGTGCTATTATTGCAGAAGCATTCATATTACCAGAGTACCACTACTTATCACATGACTTCCACAGAGAGAGAGAGAGAACTACCAAATTTGTATGAATTTTATATACACGCGGACGTAATTTTTATATCAAGATGAAAAGGAGAGGAAAAAAAATTATTATAGTTTTCTGTTTTCTATCCAGTTTTTACTGCTGTCAGTTGCCCAGTTGCTTCTTGTGTAGTATAGCTTGCTACCACGCCACGCCACCAATAAATAAGTCAACGCTGTATTTATGACTAGTTTATGAAGACAGTTCAAGTTTACTACTCCGAGTGCGGATGACTGACTGGGAAAACTTTATTACGAGATAGTAAAAAATGCAGGAAGCAATGTCACTTTGACTTTCTCAAGTAGTAATAATAATAAAGTGTTAAAAAGTTGGAACCACTCTGAGGGAGTCTGCATGACTTGTACAACAAAATGTGTGTCAATGCCAACCGTCGTCTTGCTCATGCATGAATGTTTCATTATTATTAGATGGGGAAAAAGAGAAAAATGTCAGTGTTCCGTTGCATACAAAAAAAATGTTAATTTTTCTAACTGATAAATGGCCCATGATAACATTTGCTCATTTTACAGTCACACTTTTCATGAAAGTAAAAAAAATTAACTAGAGAATTCTAATATTTCTTGTCGTCAGAGATCTGTATCTGTCATTCATAATTTGCTGTAAATATACCTACATGAAAATGCGCATCATTTCACCCAAAAACTGTTTTAATTTGAATTTTATTTCTCTAAATGCTAAAACAAACGATAAAACAAGCTGAAAACATGGTGAGGATTTACACCATAAAAAATCAGTTTACACATTTCATAGCACATAGGAAGCAAAACATTAAGTGTCTCTTTCTTTAAATCAGAGTAGTTGCGTGTAAGAATGTATGCATGCGATTGCATTTTTGTAGAGCCTCTAGAAATAAAAAAAAAGTAGAGAAAACTTGTCACGGTAGCATGCACCCAAAAATGTGGAGGAGTATATGCATAAAGAAATAAAGTATAAAAAAAAAAGTTTCTCTTTTTTTTTGCTTCTCTTCTTCTTTTCAACTCTTCTAATTGCAATGGCTTTTCTACAACAAAACTCTCTTTTCTATCTTTATCCTTCTCTCTCTCTCATCCTTTTTTTCCATGCTATGCTTTCCTGCACATCGCCCTTTGCTTCTCTCCCTTTTTTTCTTAGACTTCCTCGAAAGCACTTCAACTCACTTGGGAAAAAAGACGCGTCAGTAAACTGGAGAGTTGGGATTGTCCTCCATTATTATTATGATTATGCCTAACTTTATTGTTAGTCTGCTGCTTCTCTCTCTACACACATGAAATAATAAGGGGAAAGTAAGGGGAAATGAGAGAAGAAAGCAGTAGAATTTCTTTTTTTTCATCTTTCATATAATAAATAATTTTTTGCTGAAATCGCTGTAAACAATGATATAAGAAAATGTGCAAAATACATTATCACATTTTGTCCATATACCCACTTTGTCTTTTGTTCCTTGGCAAAAAGAATACATATTCTAGCTGGAAGCATCTTTCCCCCTCTTTCCCGTCTCGCTCTTTTCTTTTCCTGAAAAAAAACTTTTTTTTCTTCTGCTTTCTCCCTTTCTCTGCCAACAGCAGTAGCGTCACTGTTACGGAACTTACACAAAAAGAAGTTAACTTGCAACTTATTGCACTTTAAAAACATGTATTGTACATGATGACTAGGTGGTCTGTCGTCTTCCTTGTTATGATATTGCGTGAGTGCCTTGCATTTTCATCGCTGCTTTCTCCTCCTATATTATATATTGTAATGTATGCACATAGAGAGAAAAAAAACATTCACTCACACACACCAGTCGCACATGACACGACATTTTTCGCCTCTTAAGAGCATCACATCACACTTTACATTTTTTTACTCGAAGACGAGCCTCAACTTATGGAGAATCCTTGTATGGTTGTTATTGTTATTATTGTTATGTATTCTATGTTTATGATGCATGTGTGAGTGCGTGCTTTCCAAATCCAGGCGGTGACTGGTAAACTAAGTGAAAGCAAGCTTATATATTTCCCTATAAATAAACTTATGTAAGCCCACATATTTTTGTTGGTGATGTGCACACAACTTTGAACAGTACTTAAGGGAGAAAACAAAGGTGATCGAAGTTGGAGGGACAGACGTATGCGGATAGGTAAAATATTTATCTTGTCATCTTCTATAGTTATTTATCCCATATGATATACATGCATGAAAAAAGTATGCATCCAGTGGAAATTTTTTTAGATCTCTGCTGGGTAATACGTTAAGAGAAAATTTTCTCCAACTCTTGTTTTTATCCTTCTTTTTTATAGCTAAAAGTGAACAAGTCTCTTTCTCTTTGAGCAACTTCGCCTTTTTTCTTACCTTTTCCTCTTCCTTTCTCTGCCATACACATGCTCTCCTCTTACTTTTCACTCAAGTCTCAGAGAAACTCTTTGACTATATATTTGTGTCTTTTGAGGAATTTCAGTGCGCGAAAGAAAGAGAAAAGTTGGTAGTGGCTTGGCTTCCCTTAATGCAAGCATTATACACCTTTCTGCTACACTGCTTTCTTCGACAAACTTTTTTTCTTCTTGCTAGTTGGTTTTATTTACTAAAAGAGCACACGAAAAGCCAACAGATGAAGGAATCGTCGGATGAGGAGCAAATGTGAAACTTTCAATTGCAAACATTTTCTCTCTCTCTCTTTATATCTATATATCTGACCAACTTTTTTTATTCCTGCAGTTCCAGACGATCCTACTTTTTTATTGAGTTTTTTTTCTTCTCAAAAATAGTAAATATTTACATGAAAATGGCGACACATACCATAACCCATAAATGGATCCGTTTTTGTCCACTGCATATTACGCAGCAGTCTGGAGAAAGTGGATAATGTATTCATCCATAGCCTCCAAAAAATGTAAAGAGTTTTCACCATCTTGTTATTTGTGATGTGTACAATGTTACCCAATTGGCTATAAAATTCAAAATTTCCAAATAAAATACAAGTAACCAGACCAATACTCTACTCCCTGGAGCGACTACGAAAAAACATATATACTTTTTTATCTATATTTCATCACTCAAAATGGATCTATTTATTCGCATTTTGCCGAAATCGTTATTTCCCATTATGTTATCATCATGATTACTACTGCTGCTGTGTTTGCTTGTTCTCCTTCTTCGACGAATTACTATTTCATATTTTACATCAGCTTATGGCAATACTTAAGTGTATGCATGCATGATAGAAAATGTAGTACATTTTCTCTATCAACTTTCTTATAGCCTATTCAGCAATACAATTTTATAATCTAAATTGTCAATACCCCGCTATTTTGTGTGGGTGATTAGGCTCGCCAGTAATATTTTTGGTGATGGAGCAGCACTAAAAATGAATATTTTTCTATCATTTTACTTTCCATTTTATTACTTTGCTTGTATATATAGCTCGAGAAAATGGAAGCTTATAAGAAACGGAAACCCAGTCGTTTTACACAATTTACCGAATTAGTCGTATTTACCCCCATAAATGTATATAAAACGATATTACTTTGATGTAAGATTATGATAACAACTGTAAAAATTGAAATGGCATAATATGATGGTGATGATGATGACGATGATAAGAGTACATAAATGGTCGAAAAGTCATATAATTTTTGAGTAGAGAACGACAATGATGACAATAATATTAATGATAGTAATGAAATGAGCACGTGCGTATACACAAGTTCAATATTCTTTTTCTAGCCAAGTTGCGATATTCCATTATATGTGTACTCTATCTAGCGATGAAAGTTGTGCAAAGTGCGGAAAGGAATGTACGACAGTTCGAGCAGCCCCGGCCACCTGACAGGATGACTGTATATACTTAAATTGAAATTAAACTCGGAACGCACAAATTGTTTTATTGTTAAACAACCGTAATTTACTATACACTCAGGAGAGTATCTCTGATAGGCTTATATAATCTTTTCTACTTTTATATGTATATTCAGAGTGTAGTCACTCATCAAGCTAAAATGCTTGACATCATGACTGTCATCATCATCAACAAATTTGTTTGCGTCTCCTTCACCCATTATTATTATATTTTCCAGAGAACGAGCTCCAGAGAAAGAAAGCTTGTGTACATGGGTCAGGTATGCATGGAAAGAGACAGAGAGAAAGTTACAGCGTCTCTCTCTCTACTAATGATCAAGGTTTACCTAGAAATCCCAATGGAGAAAACTGACTACATTCAAATTTTAAGTGCTTCTTCGTCAACTTTCCCCAACTTTTCACAGATACACAAGCCACTACCCTGGTTTTCTTCTTTGTGTAAATACAATGTTCACTAAAAGATTATAATAATCGTGTCAACAGCGGTGTACAAAACTCCCAAAATCTCGAGACACTTTTTGCAAAAAAAAATACTCTGTAGACGTCTAGAAATCAGGAAAAAACATGTTTCCACAATATTCTCCCAAGTTGCCAGTCTAAAATTATGGAATGCACTGTAACAAAGTAGCTATTATTTAAAAAAATCTTTCTGACTTACCGTAAAGTAGAAGAAAGAACGTCCACACCGCCAGACACCTCATTGTGATCCCTCTCCTGTTTTGCAAGTTTGATAGCATCCCTTATTCCTTTGATGAAAAATTATGGAAAAAAAGCTGCGCTTTTTCCCCTTGTAAAACAGATATGGAGGCCACCAGTGATGATTCTGGCCTTTTACTCTGTGAATACTGGCCTTTATAAGCGACTGTGTGAATCTCGGGCGGGGCGTGGGTTTTCACAAAAATAAAATGAAGAATATATGATGTTGTCGATGCACGCTATATTTTCGTAGAAAACACCACCATGTCCTTTCCCCTTTTTTCTTCTTCTATTCCCATTAAAATTATTACTCTTGTGAAACAACTAACCTACTTGCTTACATTTCCTAGAAAGAAAAAATAATAATGATGACGATTGTTTCAACCAGTGAGTATAATTTATATTGTTTTTTCGTTCCATGTGACCTCCCTTAAAAAATCTGAATTTTATGATGAATTCACTTCTCTTTCATTAACTCACTCTCCCACACATATGATCACTTTCTTTCTGAAAATGATGCAATCTCCGATTTCAAAAGAACATTTCAGCCACTGGTATCATATGTGCGCACTTTTTTCTTTCCAGACTGTTTAATGAACTACCTACACAAGTTACACCTTTTATTTATATAATCTTCTCCTGGTGTGGGTTAAAAAAGGTTAAAACAATTACCTTCTACCTACAACAACGACAAGGTGTATCCGCACTAGTAATCCATATACAAATTGTGTATACGCCTTTCCTATAGGATATATCATCTAAGTAGGTATAAAAACGCTATGTCTATTACCCGCTCGCATTTACTCATAAGTCGTTTTTTTAAAGGTCAAATAAATACATCAAAACATTATCGCTGCTCGTTTATTTTAATGCGGTTATTGATGCGGACACCAGCCTACACTTGACATTTTGGGGAAATCCTTTATTAATTTACACTTTGTAGCAAAGATAATATTTAGAGGGGATAAGACATCCTGGAACATCTAGTGGAGGTGGTACTGATGGGAGAAGAGTTGAACAGCTTATCGATTTCAGGAGTAAATCCGTCGTCATTATTTTGGAGGATTTTGGCGACCTCATCTTTGTCCAACTTACCTCCTGAAAAAAAGAAAGAAAGAAAGAAAGAAAGAGTAACATCAAATTACACTATTTTGATTTCTTAATGATTTTCTATTCCAATCGCAAGTTTTTTTTGTTTAAAGCCGTTTCAACTTTTCATAATGCAATCGACACTAATGAAGACGACCAACCATTTAATATTCCAAACTTGCAACTATAAATTATGTAAAGCTCACATCAATACAATGATGGATGGAGTGCTATCATCAGTAAACAATTAAATTAAAGTTTTCAGCACAAACGCCCACTTAATGATTACCATTGATTAAGAATTTAGCTTAGGACTGGTTAGCCCCGCCTGTGGTAAACATATTTATCCATTTGACGTACAAAACATTACTCGGTTGTTAAATCATAGATTATATATGAAATGAATACCATTCATTAGTTTCGTCTGGCTCCTGGCGCCTTCTAATCTGCTGCAATTACTGGTGTGGTAATTTTTCATTCCAATTTGTAAAATACTTATGACGCATAAGCACCCCAGTTTATTATATTCGTTACACTATCCACCTATTATAGTTCTCTGTATATTCATATAAATTCCATAACAAATGCAAACTACGCTTTTCAAACCGGAATGGAACATAATGAGAGTAAAGTTAAGAATGAAAGGAGTATATAGCCATATGTTTATTTCAGAAAATAGGGTAATAAGTGCACAATAAGGAGAATGCGTTGTGTCACCAAAAGGAAAATCCCTTTTGTACCAAAAATTAATCAACAGTACTGCATTTTGTGTGCATGCCCGTATCATTATCACCACTCACAGAGAAAACCACACGAGACGAGAGGCCTACCAAAAAAGCTCTCCCATTTTGTTGACTTATCGCGTGTAACTCACATATTACGCAATTTTCCTACCTTTCCAAGGAATACATAAGTAATCCTAAGTATTTTCCAGGTACTACCAGTGACACAACTGAGGTTTTCAAATTTAACGAACCAAAAATAACACACACAAAGCAGCCATGTCGTTTCATCCACTATTCATACAACTCATACCTCACCAGATACAAGGACGAAACTAGGAGAAGAGTGGACAATTGTTTGAAAATATCATCAATAAATAAATCAGGTAAATCCCTGATAGAGATAGGCGCCAAATGGAGAAATGCAATGATATGTAAGTGCCGGCTTCGC
>JAQIXW010002029.1:0-16849 GCA_034700685.1 Willowsia buskii | reverse complement strand
AATCGCCATTATTTACTTGTACCCAATACGCTGTGATGACGTGGAGCACAGTATTTATACTATTTTAAAATATAAAACTAAAAGTAGAGAAAGAGAATACGCATATTATAAGTAATTTCATTCCCCTCTAGTTTTCATGTATAATTAATCGTTGATAGCAATAGCAAACAATGTGTCAACGTAATAATGTCATTGGTAAATACATGTCATTGTAGGAAACGCGCAGCCCTCTTAAGTAAAGTACAAAGAAAATTACGATTTATTTGGC
Organism: Willowsia buskii; assembly: GCA_034700685.1. Lineage (NCBI taxonomy): Eukaryota > Metazoa > Arthropoda > Collembola > Entomobryomorpha > Entomobryidae > Willowsia > Willowsia buskii. The sequence continues at coordinate 16,581 of JAQIXW010002029.1, read as the reverse complement.
AATTTCATGTTGACCCACTTGTTATAATGTGATATTAAATTTAGCTTACCTGAAAATCAAAAAAGTAGCACGTGAAAACTACATTTTGTTTCAAAAAAACGTAAGTGTAGTATTTTACGAGGAAATTTTACTTAACGGACGTAAGAAGAATGTGAATTTTTAAAATCAAGGTGGTATTTCGTATTATTTTGTTGGTAAATTCTGGTTTTATAGAATGTTGCCTACTTCTTAAGTACCCGTATCATTACATCAGACCACAAAGACTTCTAAACTCCTTCAAGGGACAATTGGAACTAAGAAAATAGAAAAAATGGAAGCCAAAGCCAACACAGACCAAGAAAATGAAGTGACACAGGAGTCCCCGCCTTCGACCAAAAAGGACGACGGAGCTAAGGCTAAAGAGTCGAAAAAGAAAGGAAATTCAAGTAGAAATTTGAGCCCTCGGAAATGGCAGTTTGATGATAATTCAGATTTTTCTGAGGCAGAGGAAGAGTCAAGTCCAAAAGATCCAGTCAAACAACCTGTCAATTTGCATGATGGGAGTTTGAAGGGAGGGGAGACTGGAGAGAAACTGTCATCTGAAGATGAAAAGAAGCAGAACAAACAGTTTCTTCTGGGAGCATCACAAGAATCACAAGTATACATGCCAAAAAGAGAGAAATGGGAGGGATACCCTGAAAAGTGTTTGGTTGATCTTGTATTAAAACTGGAGAATCCCAAACGGTTTCGGATTACGAATGAAACTGCACCTGTGGGATCCTACCTGAAATTAAAGGCGGTAAATCCCTATCCCCCTCAGGAAAAGTACAACAAACCGCTTTTTGAACTCGAGGAAATGTCTGCCACGTACGACCAAATGGAAAAAGACATGTACAAGTTCTACTCCAATTTGATTGACAAGCCTACCTTACACCGTTGTAACGTTGCTGTCGGGAATTACGCTGTGTATCGGGGTTGGGATGATCAAGAGGATATAGCCGAAACAGCAATGTATTATGGAGATGCGGTGCCCATTTACAAAAGAATCAAGTTTATTCGTGGATCATACCCACAAAATAGTCGAATGTATCAAGTAGAGTTTATTGACCACTTCACTCGCAAATTAATCGACTTGGACATTGATGACATCTTTATGCTCGATGAAGACTTTGCGATTCTACCTCCACGAGTAGCTGCTATCGAAATGGAGGGGCTATCGTTCTACAAGAATACAGTTATCGAAAAGTTTATTCGAATCGATAGTGATCACTACTTATTCGGTGGATCACTCACAGCCAAAGTTCAACCTCGTGGAAAGGTGATCGTATATAACGAAGGCTTTCCGGAAGGCAAACTCCCATATGGCATTAATGGCATCGTAATAGAATCCGTTTGGGAAACAATTGGAGCTAAACCAATTCTTCCCCCTCAAGGATATCACATAGGGGAAGGATATGCAGTACATGCTAATGACAAAGGCTACGTCAGTCTACAGTACAACTCCCCAGTAGGCTTTCATTACGTGGATGTAATTTCAAATATTCGTCAAGAGACTGTCCAATTTTTTCGTGGAACTCTGAAGCAGCTCAAAGAAAAGGAAATCTATTTTGCGCCTCATGCGATGACTAATGGCACCTACTTCCGGGCTACTCTTGATCCACGAGCATCATATACGACTGCATCTCTTCAGTGCCTAAAACCCTCGGATGATGTTTGGATAGTTTTCCTAGACTATGGAGACAATGCTCGAGTGAAATTGGGGGATATGGTACTGGCCAAGGATGTTCATTACTTTCTCGGAAAATTCCCCAAATTATACGTGAAGGCTCACTTAAAAAACATTTCGTCTTTGGACGATGCCAAGTATATGAACGCTTTTCACATCAGAGATGATGTTTACACTATACATGTAGTTGAAGATGCTACTGCAGGCCGAGCAGCGGAAGTCATACTGAAAGCGACAAACAAGAAGGGCGAAACATGGTTTATTAATGAGGAGTTAGTAAAGAGGGGCCTTGGTATACCACAAGATCCACGTTACGAATATTCAAAAGTTAAGGATTGCGGACATGTATTTTTTAATTTAAGCCATAGACCACACCTATATTTAAGATTGAAAAATGGCGATCGGCTTCAAGTTGGAGTTGAATTTGACGTTCAGATTAAATACAGCAAGAAAATGTCAGGTACTAGTACAAGGTTCTTTATTATGCCTACAGAAAGCAGAAGCGACTTTTTCAGTTTTGAACAGAAACTCGAGAGGTTATGTTTGTCTTATACCAATTTAAAGCATAAGGCACAAATTATGGAGGTTCCTGACAGATCAAGAGTTCCAGGACTGAGTGTGTTGTGTGTAAGTAGAATACTAAAGAAATATGTTAGGGGAGTACTCATAAAAAAGCAGGATGGAACGGGAGGTGAGAGGTCAAAAGAGAAAAGTTCTATATATACTGATATAAGCAGTGGTTGGGATGTATACCTAATGGATTACGGTATTGTAGAGAGGTTTAATGGGAAGGCTCTAGATCTAACCACTGCTTCGATTTGCGAGATACCAGCATTTGGAATACTAGCTAATCATAGAGATTTAGATACAACTGAGAAAATGAAAGATTGGTGGAAAAATTCTTGTCCATCAGGGCTCGAAGTTGTTAATTACTCGAACTTTGGCACTCTTCATAAGAAAGTCAAAATCATTTCCATTTCAAGGGGGCGGTATGGTGAGATGGTGGAGGTAGAATGGTGCAATGATGGCAATGATGCTGGTATTACAAATGAAGATTCAAAATATGAAGTCACCGAAGAGTTGAAAGAGAAGGAGGTAGTTTGTGTCAGTAAAACTGAAGAAGATAATGATTCTTCAGGAATTGATATGGATGATCTTATGCGTAGGGTTGATAGGTTGAGAATTTTAGAGGAAGCAAATAGTGTAATAGAATTAAACGAGGGCAAAGTCGCCAGGTCTGATAAAAGAGAGGAGAATGAGAAAATTGGAGGAAACGGTACAGCAGATACTGATAGATCTCCTGCCAAAGAAGTGGGCAGAAACGAGCAAAGTAAAAAGTTATGGGCCTCCAGTCCAGGATTTAAGCAATCCAATGTTATTATTTGTGCTTCAGATACTGACAGTAGTACTAGTAGTGTTATTACAATTGTTAGAGGGGATGATGGTGAATGCTCCGGTGAAATAAAAAATAATGAAAACAAAGAGTGTATTTCCAAAGAAGAAATGCCATGTTCTTCAGGTGCAAAATGCATTAATGAAAAGAAGGATGAATTAATTTCATGTCAGTCTCGGGAGCCTCAGAGGAGGACAATTTATTGTGCGTCAGATTCAGATAGCGAGAGTTCCGATGGATTCTGAATCGAAAATACAACCGGTGACCTAAAAACTGAATTTTAGCCTTTAGTAGTGATATTGTAATTTAATTTAAGAACATTTAGAAGAAAAAAATGTTTTTATCGCGAATATTTGTAAATAGCAAGCATGTCAATCGCGTTAATGAAGTTAGTCTAATGAATTATGAAAAGGACATGGATATGGAACCGCAGCAGAAAATGTGCTACACATACATGACATACATACTATGAATAAATATCAAGGATGGAATTGACAATGCATCATCATTGGAGCTTTTATAAATTGCTGACAGGAAGGGTGACATCTTGTAAGCTATAGATGTAGATTGAGATTTTTTTGTTTTATTTCAAGTAAATACCAAGTAATTCCTCGCGCTTTGCTTTCGCATATGCACATGCTTTATGAATTATTGCATTATTAGCTCCTTACATAAATAAAAAATACATATTAATCTTGTTTGTTTCCTCTTTTCAAAGGTATTAGACGACAAAAATGTGCGAAGACGATTTCGTGCCTCAAATTACCAGTCGACAACAAGGGTCAAGCCTTTTATTTGTACAATGCCAATGCGACTTGATGACGGATGGAATCAGGTACATATTATGTTAATTGTCGAATTATAAATACTATGATTTCACTACTGGTTGCACAGTTGTAAACTATGCATGCGTTTACTTGGGTCTAATTCTCTAATTTTCTGTCTTGTTTCAGATTCAATTTAATCTTAGTGACTTTACAAAACGAGCATATGGATCAAATTATATGGAGACTTTACGTGTCCAAATTCATGCCAATTGTCGTGTTCGACGAGTTTACTTCTCTGGTATGTCTACATTACTATTTAAGCTAAATTGAATATTGAATTTATACGATACATTTAAAAAAATGAAAGTTACCTAAACTTAATCAAATATTAACTGTTTTACAGATCGACTATACGCTGAAGATGAGCTCCCGGCCGAATTCAAACTGTATCTACCAATTCAAACAAAACCCAGGACTGCACAGCATTGATAGTTTTTTATTTATTTAATTAAGTGACTTTGTGTCTATTTTCTATCGTTTTCGTAAAGTTGTGGTCCGGTTAAATAGGATTATTTGCTGTAAAATAACATACCTAGATAGTATTAGTGTAGCTATATATTTTTCAAGATGCATTTTAAGTTAATACAAATACCATAATTTATATGCAATGTACTTTGTACTTCTAGATAAATTTTATATGACTTTATTTATTTGTCAAATTGTTATTTTATTTGGATATTTGATGTTTCGATGAATGGATAATGAAATACGAAACGTATGGGGTGAAGTTTATACGTTTCTGCAATAAATGTCAAAGATTGATTCTGTTGTTGTGATCTCTGGTATTTGATAATAATAATAATGAATTTATAATAGTTTTGCTACACAAACGTTCACGCAATTTCCATTTTATTGTTTTTCAGTGTTTTTAAACTGCTACATTATACACTATTCAACATTCAAACCAAAGAAAAGCACATTAGTAATAATCATTGCTTCTTAATTTAAACGTGTCAAAACATACATGCGTTTACGAAAACTCACAATGAATATCTACCTTCACAAGAAAGTGTACAAATAGAAATCCGGATTTGCTCCTACTCCAAAAAGAAGACGCCACACATAAAATGCAGCATAGCATAGTTATGAGTTCACATCAATTAAACAGTCAGAAAGAGAAAGCTTTGAGCTTGGGAGGAAAATAGAGGGGCAATATCTTATTCATAATTTATAATCATAATTACATGTATATTATTCGTATAAGTAATAACTGACTAGTACTGTAATATTCTCTTCAAAATTTTTAAAAATTCATACAAAGTAGATAGATTATTGATAAAATTCTCAAAGTTTCGTATAAATACTAGCTGCATTATCTGTATAATGATGTTTGTGAAGGCATTAACGGCCGTTGTTGGGATGCCATTAGTGGTCGTTGCTGAGACGGAGTCATTTCTCTCTTGGTATCTCGCTTTGGTGTCGTCTCTCGTGATCTGGATGGCTTTTCTGGAGGGGCTTGAGGTTGGAGCTGAAGAGATGAGCCTGATGGCGTACCTGGGGCACGTCTCTCGACACTGAAGAACAATGAGCAAAGAATATTCATGTTAAAATCCTACGCATGAATTAATTTTCCAGTAAACATAGAGTTGCGAAAACGAGCTGAGGAAAATAATTTAGATACACGTATGAACGCATGGTCACGCCATTTGTAAACAGACAACAAAGGCAAAGAACATTTTTCAAACTTGGTTTGTTGAATTGAACTGATGGGCGAATTTTCAGTGAGCACTTACGTTACTGTTCACAAATACAATTTATATTTGTGAGATGGAACGTGGTTAAAATAATAGGATGAACTGCGCTTCATTTTTAACCACCATAAATCATTATCACGTTCGATTGGCAAGTTTCTAATGATAGCTCGGCTTTGATTTAAACGATCGTAAATTTTGTCAGAAAGCAAGTTTATGCGATTTGTTGAGGAGTTCCAGAGGTTGTTGAAACTTGCAGATATAGTTGATGATAAGTATAGAGAGCTAGTACTAGCAAATAGTGTAACAAGCATTACCGACATTGAACTAAACTCTTAAACCTGAATATTGCAACTTGGTTTGGTTTACAACTAAATTATTAAAGTCCAAAGTTCATAATACATACATTAAACTTTTATAAACATACCTGGGTGATCTGGTGCTGCGTTTAAACATTCCTTTGACCTTGTCTTTAATCCCTTTCTTTTCCTTTCCGTCAAATTCAGAATTCAACGAGAGATCTGATCCAGCCTAAATTGGAAAAAGAAAAAAAATGTCAACACATTTGTTTTTTGGAAGAAATGGAAAAACTAAAAACTTTAGGACATTAGGTACCTGCGATCCCCCAATCAGGAGCTTTTCTGCTCCAGGTGTCTCCTCGATACTCTTAGCCTTCACAAATTTTTTCATCTTGCCGACAAGTGTATTACTTTTGCTTTTGGTGTCCACTGTTGACATTCTGGATTGCCAAATTAAACACAGGGAAGAAATAATAAGTCACATAAATAGTTTTAAATTTTTCTGTCATGCTGTCTGAACTCAATTGAAATTACCTTTCTACACTGGAACCCCTGGAAAAATTAAGACCATCTGCTGATGTAAGACTCTGGCCACTTCCTGCGTCGGAACCACCCTTCCAAATTTTCTATGCAAATGTATTCACACATCATAGTTTTAGCAATCCAAACGTTTCCCATCAAAAATCAAGATCAATTTGTAGTTCTTATTCACCTGTTCATCTGGCATAGACACATTTTGATCCAAAGACAACGCTTTCCTGTACAACTTTCCTTGTGGTTGGTATGATGATGATACCCCACCTCCGTCACTCATATTACTGCTTATCTTCTTTGTTCCACTGGAACCTGATGATGATGAGGATGATGGCATGCGACCAGCACCACCCGCTCTTGAAGGCAACGTCAACGTAGACGCGGATGAGGGTCCAAGATATTGTTTTGCGGATGAGTAGCTTTTCACCCCATAGGACGCCGGCATTGACACCAAGCTTTCCCTTGACTTTGGCAGCTCAGCACCTTCCGTATCTCCAACGGATGCAGCCCTCTTAAAGTGCCCTCTCTTCTTCTCCTTCGGACTCAACAAATCATCAGGATCCTCAATGCCCTTCATGTTCTGTAAATAGTGTAGAATCTCTGCCGCATTCATTTTTGGTGGCATTTGCGACAAATTACTATTTGACGCTGTGGGATTCAACGCTGCCAATTTTGAAATGATTTGATCCAACATTTTGTCCTTCTCCGAGCGCACCTTCTTCATTTCTAGTTCTCTCTTGATCTGGGCTTCTCTCTGGGCCTCCAACCTTTCTCTGTCTTTACGCAGTTTTTCATTGGCAGTACGCAATTTTGCATGGGCATCCCTCAGCTCCAACAAATCTGTTTGGGCAGATTCAACTTTCCTTTTCATTTCTTGCTGCTCTTCCTCTAGCGACGATTTCAGCTGCTCGAATCTTCGCTTTGCTTCCATCCTATCTCGATCCTTCTCCCTCTCGATTTCCAGTAATGTTGTTTTCAAGTCTCTTGCAAGTGTAGTGGCTTCCTTAAGTCGCCTCTGCTGTTCCTCACGCTCCTTTTGCCAAGCCAGTTCCAACTTTGTTCTGCCAATTGCACTGGCACCCCTTACTCTTCCACTACCACTCAAAAGACGCTCTTCCTCCAGCTCGTTAATTTTTTGTTGCAACTCTGCCATTTTCATTTCCCACGCAGATTTCTCCGTCACAAACTCCGTCTTTTGGCGTGAAGTATCCCTCCTCGCTTCCGTGAGATCGTCCTCCAGGTTGGTAATCCTCTCCTGAAGTGCCGTTACAGCAGCTTGTGCTCCCGTCGCCGCTTCCTCTAGACCAGTTATAGACCCACTTCTTGTAGAGGCTCCCCTTGACTTCAGCTCAGCTATGGCACGCTGTGCAGAGTCCACCATTTGCCGGAAAGTATCCCTTTCTCGTTTTGCCCTGCTGAGTTGTTGTTGGACCGTGGAAATTTCTTCCATTTTAACGGCCACTTCCTGGTCATGTCGCATTTTTACCTGAGCCATTTCGTTGCGATGCAGCTTCTCTGCAACAGCAAGCTTGTCCTTAAGATCTTTCAACTCTTTATCAGCCTTTTGTGAGGGCTCGGGTTGGGCACGACTACGAAGCTGTACTTGGGCAACTTTATCAAAGTCTTCAAGTTTCCGACGAAGCTCATCGTTCTCTCGCTGCATATGAAGAACTTGATCTTTGTACTGGTTCACTTCTTTCGTTTTCGACTCCAAGTCATGAGTTGACTCATTGAGCAAATTTTTCAGCTTTGTGGATTCCCTATCCCCTGGAATGCTCATAAGTTTTTTGGAGCTTTGTTCGGCCTCCCGAAGCTTTTCTTGCAGTGCAAGCTTCTCCTTGATCCAAGTGTCCTGTCGATTATTAAATGTCTCGCGGAGAACGCGGAGCTCCTTGTCTATTGTGTCATGTTCCTTGCGGAGCTGACCTATTTCACTACGGATCATACAACATACATATTATGACATTTTACATTAAAGCACAGTAGCGTACCTGAGACAAAACAAAGTTTAAAAGAATACCTTTCTAATTTCTCCTTTTGACCAGTCAACTGAGAATTTTTAATGACCATGTCATCTTGAATGTTTTCGTATTGATCCTTCATGGATGACAAACTGGACTTGAGGGCACTCATTTCAGTCAGAAGGTTCTTGTTAGCTTCACCCATTTGTAAAATGCGTGATTGATGATTTTCGACATCTTGCCGTGCTCTATACAACTCATCCTCCATGGCTCGCTTACCCGCTTCGGCTTCCTCTTTCAACTTGGCAAGTTCCTGTTGAACCTTTTTCAACTCAGCCTTAGTCTCTAGATCGATTTTGGAGTTTGCTTCTTGTTCCAATGACCTACAAAAAAATCAGTTAAATTTATAATGGGGCACTGTGATATTAGCATATTGCTACTTGAAATGCTAAACTTGCTTTGCTCGTAGCACTGATGGTTTTCCCTTTCCAGTTTTTGCAGCCACTTCAGTCTGCAGTCGCTCTACTTCACGTTCTTTCTCGATAAGCTTGCGCCTTAAGGCAGTGACTTCGTCGACGTTCTAAAAAAAGTCAACATCATTTGAAAATCATTAGATATTACGACAATACTTTTTATACTTTGCCGGTGCATAATATTATTATTAAATTGCTCTTGTTAACTTGCCTTCGACTTTGTAATATTTGGCGTGGCCTTTTCTAATGATTGTGCCTTATCCTCTGCCTTTTGAAGATCTTTACTCAATTTTGCATTAGTTTTCTCCAACTCCTCCACCTTCTTTTGCAAGACTTTTGATTCCTGTTCATTCAACTCTAGCTGCAGCTTTAAATCATCAACGTCTAGCTTATCTGAGTCCTTGCCAGTGCCAGTATTGCTTGGCCGTTCACCAACCTTTCCAGTTTCCACAGGTTTACCTTTCAGGTCTGTACGGGACTTGGAGCTCATCTTTTTTATTTGAATGAGAAGAGTATCGTTTTCATTCTCAATCCGACTAATCTTTTGTCTTAAACTCGTGGACTCCTCTTCCGCAAATCTGAGTTGTTCCCTCATGTCAGATTCTCTTTCCAAAGCACTCTGCAGATCTCTCAGTGTTTTGTGTGGGTCAAAGTCTGGTGGCATGGATGAGTCTTTGCTCTCGTTCGACAACGATTTGGTTAGTATACCTTTCTTCTTCAATCCAGGAACAGTAAGCAGGTCCTTCGCCCCACTTTTTAGTTTGTCGACCTCTCCCTTGGCTTTCTTCAACTCGTCTTCCAACTTTTTGATCCTTCCTGAATCCTGAATACTTTCCAGTCGTTGCTCCAACTCTTTCTTCTCTGCTTCCAGTTGATCTGCTCTCTTCTCCACCTTTCTTAATTTGAACTGTAGTAGTCTGCAATTTTTGGAGGCGTCATCGAGTTCCTTCTTCAGATTAGCAAATTCTTCCGCTTGTTCTTCTCGGAAGCTGTCCTGCATTTCTTCAAATTCTTCTTGCATGTCTTTCATTTGCTGAATCGCATCTCGCTTTTCTTCCTGGAGTTGATCTATCTGGGACTCTGCTGCAGTAACTTTGGATCTCAGATCGGATATTTGACGCTGTATCAATCAAAACATCTATGAATTTCTTCATTTTCATCGTTTCTCATAATTACACAGCATAATATTATTTAGTAACCTGAAATATATCAGGGTTTGGTCGTGTGCTGAGGTCTGCCTCCAACTCTCGAACTCTTGCTTCCAAACTCTTTTGCTCATCTTTCAAGTCCTCATTTGCGCTCGTCAATTGGTTCACCTTTTGCTGAAGTCGCAAATACTCGCTTGACTGTATGAAAAAAGACATACATTCATTTGTTTTTGCATGAATGGTTTCTTCGTAGGTATATGTCTTTCTTTTCCATTCGAGTTTTATTTATTTGTAGCTGTTATATAATAATTACATCATATCTTGTGTATGCCTACAAAAAAAACATTGGACATATACCTTTCTACAGAGGTGCATGCAGGATTTCCACACAACAGACTGGTTCTTTACAGCTTATGAGTCATTGTCAATGAAAGTCGTGTGGTTTGCTCACATGACTTTTCATAGGTCAAACATTGTTATCAGTGTGAATGATAAAAAAACTACAGAGATTAGCATGATTACTTTGTTATTTAATGTTACAATAGATGTTACTGTATTTGCAATTTAGTTAGCGACACATTAAATAAAATGTTCACAAATTCGTTTGATATTACTTGAGGTCTTGGGGCATCCAAACTGGCCACACGTCTTGCCAGTATATCTGCTTTCTCCTTCTCCAACTTATCACATTTCTCACGAAGCCGATCGTTCTCTGTCTTCATTTCCTCTACTTCCCACGAACTCATTCCACCCACAGTGTTCTCCATTACATCCACAAGTGTAGTCTCGGTTGTGTCCGTGGTCGTGGTCATACTCATCAGGTCATCATCATCATCCCCCGACTTCATCTTTTTACCCTTGCTTTTGACCTGATTAAATAAGTTAAAAAACTAAGCATTAAAAAATGTGCATTCTTTTTATGTACGTGTTCAATCAATCCAGCAAAGCTGGTGTTTCACGTTCCCCCTATAAACTTATTTTGGCTTCCAATCGAGAGGAGAAATTCTCAAGGCCTACGAAACCAGCCTGCTTTTGGCAGGGCACAGGCGACTCCCACATTCTTGCTGGTCAAGATTTGGAAGAGTTGGGAACATGGCTGGGCGTTTCAAAACATGGAAAGCTGGCCATTTTATTGAATATAATGAGTACTGCAGGTACCGTTGAAAACTTGGAATCCGTTTCGAGAGGATCTTTAGTCACAGGATTTCTTCGTTCTCCCCCTGGCTTACCAGGGTGCACATATTTGAAGAATTTGTGCCACTTGGACATTTTAGAAAAATATAAACCTTTTCACTTGATCACTGTGAACTTGGGGTGCAAAACTGAAGCGGTTGAAACTGCCGAAGAAACCGTTTGTGAATGCAAGTAATGCCTACCAATAAATTTTTCACTCAAATTTATTTAAGATAATTTTAGAGAATTGATTTTTAATATAGTTGCATGCAAAAGCGTGAAGAGTTATTTTCAAAAGCGAAATCCGACAATTCGATTTCGAATGGCTAGTACCAAAATGATGAGTGTACCACTGGCCACTGATTCTGTTCTGTGTGTATATGCATAAGTCATAATATTCTTTTGAGGACGCCAGCGAACCATTTTCCTAGTTTGCTTTTGTGTGGGCGTCAAAGAAAAATAAACATGGGAAACAAACCGATTTTTCAGTCTTGTTTGCTTACTTTACAGTAAAGCCGTGAAGGAAAAAGCAAAAGCATTTTGAAATGTGCAAATCATAATTTTTTTTATCTGTGTGGCCATTACATTTTATGACTAGTGTACTTATATACCTATTACATGTAGACTATGACATTTGATGTGTACTATACATCGAGTACCAAAAGTATTAATCGGATGAACTTTACATGTACAGACATTTATCGAAAGACGATTCGCCATCAACGACAACTAGCCCAACTTGTATCTGTATGACCTATCTCACCAACCAGACCCAGATAAAAGCAGACAAAAGTAGTGCTTCCAGCTATCCTGCGTTTCCCGAGCCACAGCACATGACTCCACCGGCAAACACCTGCAAAGTATTTGCGTTTGGCAATAGTGTGATTGACAAGCCTTTTCGAAAAGTGGAATGCGGAAAAACAGAGTTCGAAAATTTGGTTGCAAAGCATTGTGAGAAAACTGAAAGCCATGTAATGAGCGAGGATTCATTGGTTGATGAACTGCTACAGTTTTTGAAATCAACGGAAAGGTGAGCAGTAAATACGATCTCTTAACTTAATATGAATATTTGAAACCATTTTAAATAATATTTTTGATATTTTGAATACGTGCTATGCTATATAGGTATTTCCCAGATAAAGTCATGGAGGAGAAAGCGAAAGAAACGAAAATCCCGATGGAAATTTTGCCTAGCTTTAGTTCAAGATTTGTGAGGATACCTGGTGTTAACTATGGAACGAGAACACACACGGTCGTTCTCGTGGATATGGAGAACACGGTGACTTTTCATGAATGGACCATGACGCAACCAACAGATCCAACTAACTCAGATTGGTCTCATTCAAAGTTTACTTTCTCTCTTAGTAGTCCTTCCGCGGAACCGCGGTTGTAGCTCGCAATATCAAGCATTTAAATATTGTTCCATAATCGTACGTTTTGTTTCAATAAAACCGTAAATTATGCATACCTGAATGATGAAAGCTACATCGGCTGATTCCTCAGGTTCTGATGATGCTTCCGTTGACTCCTGCTGGACAGGAGTGACTTCTTTCACCTCCTGAATAAGTAGCCTTTTCCTCTTCGTCTTTTTTGGTTTGAGGGGGTTTTCAGTAGGCGATGAATCTGTCGTTGGGGTTGCGGTTGTCGTATTGTTTTCTACAAGATCCTTTTTCAGTAAAGACTTTTTTGCGTTAACCTTGTTGGATGTAGTAGAGTCATCTTGAGAGGAACTCACAGTCGAGGAAAATTTTGGCTTGGTTGAGGGGGAAGGTGGGGCTGGGGATGACTCTTTACTCCTTGATGGTGTGCGACCTCTAGCGGGAGGCTTGGGGCTTTGTGGAGTAGGACTGGAAGAATTGCTGCCACTTTCCTCTGTTGAAGAGTCAGTACCTCCACCAAAACTATTTGCTTTTCTTAACCTAATTGTCACAGTTTCCGCTGACGTTGATGTTGTAGGTGAAGACGATCCGGATTTGTTGTCCGAATCCACATCAGTAAGGTCAGTTGTTCGTCTTCGTCGAAGGGCTGGAGTGTCTACAAATCACGAAATATTTTAGTGATGCATTCATATTACAGATAAGAAGATACCCTGATGTAATTACTACACAATTTTATTACCAGAGGGAACAGGTAAAGACTCCTTTGCGGGTGAAACTGAAGCTCTACCTGAGTCATCACGAAATCTGCTCAGTCTGGAAAATCCAAGACCCAATTTATTTTTCACGTTATCACACTAATTTTTTGCATAGAATGTTTTGTTAGGTACCTATTGCGTGCTTCAGAGGAGATCGATGAGTAGGGAGTACTAAAGTCTTTGTTGGTTTCACTAGCACTACTACTGCTGTTGCTACCGGATGATCCTCCCAATCCACTTGACGCGTAGGAAGGTGATTGCGAGGAGGAGTAGGTTGACCTTGTCGTGCTCGTATCCTCAAAGGAGGATGACGACGAAAGGTAGGAACTGGAACCATAAGTTGACCGGGAATATGAAGGCGACGATGACGATAGTCCTGACTTTTCCAGGGAATATGTAGAGGAGCTTAGTAGAGCCGTCGTACTTTCTGTAGCAGAGTCGTCCTTTTTAACAGTGTGCTCCTTGTAGTCCCTTTAAAACCATAAAACATATTTTATTTTATTGCATGGCTATGAGTAAACATTGTGACTGCTTTAAAATTAACTTCACGTTCTTACCTAAAACACCGTTTACACCTTGACGGCCATCGTACTTGGGGGTGGAAACCCAAAGGGCACAAGGGGTCTTTTCCCATTTTAAGGCAAATATTTAAGTAACGCTAAAACCTTTACCCTAATTACTGGTTTCTCTCAGGCGATCTAAATCTAACACTATTCCGGTAACTGATCTCCTTTCCTCTCTACCAAAATTGATTCTATATACGAAGGAATTCATAAAAACTATTTTCTAGTGAAAATATGTACGAAATTCCTATCGTTAAAAACTTATAATTTTATTACGGTTTCATCCTCCTTTCACCACCACTTAACCCTTTACCCTTTCATTATAAATATTTAGAGATTTTTTGTATATTCTAGCTTTTCATACGGGGCTTTAGTTTTATGTCGGTTTGTGATGATGATAAAATGATAATAGGTATATATTTATTTGTGCGCTATATTGATATTTTTGGTAGTGCAGCATAATAAGATTAGAATATACGACATCCTACTATGGTGTAACGTTATAAGAAGTTATCTCAACTCTTATACGCGACGCGCACACACAAAGTAAAATCGACTCTCAGGCCTAATTTTTTTCTTTTGCATTTCAATCCCAATGACCTAATTTGCAAGGCAGAGAAGGATGGTAAGATGATACATCTTATTATGCTCCCATCACATCACTCAACACACAAGGCTACACGACTATTTTATGATGATGATATGATGAAGACTATGACAAATTCTTACTCCTCCTTTTTTTGCACAGAAAAATGTAAAACTGGAAGGCAGAAGGAAGGCTAGGAAAATCCGCAAAAAAAGAAAGAATGAAATAAAAAATAATATAAATTTTTCTCTTGCTACTACTACTACAATAATTATTTCTTCGTACGTACGTTCGCTTAAAAACTGAAAAGCACACACAATACAATTTATGCATATATTAGCATGCTATATGTTCGGAAACATCCCGTCAGGGAATAATAGAAGAGTAGGAAAGAAAGACGGATTATAGAATCGGATTTTAAGCAGGATAGAATTCTATAACATATTAATATTGCGGTTTACACGACGGGCCATGACATGAATGGGATGCAAAAAGAATACAAAATGCAGACGCTGCTGATCATAACGTCTTGTTCGGGTTCGGAATTGTAGTGAATGCCTTCTCAGAGATGATGATGTGTACACAAAACGATGCCATGCAAAGAGGATGATAAAGTTACACAGAAAGTGGTTCAAAACTTTTGTGGAGGAAAGTGGTCTAAATTTAGTACACGCTTTTTTCTCTACAGTGGTATTAGACACATCGCTTCCAATCTGCAACTTTTTTTTCTTTCAATATCCATTATTTTAATGCTAGTCAAATGGCAAATGAAGATAATAATGACTGCATTCTGCAGAGAACTTTCGTTATATGAGACTGGCAACTATGGCTGTGCAATGCATTCATAATACATATATATTCATTTAAATTTTGCTGTGAAATTCGAAACGGACTTTCTTCTTTCGTGGTGATGATGACTGCATGATGAGTGGCACCACCACTACCAGATATATTCAGAGAGATCTGAATGCACCCATCCGAGGAACCGAGTGAGTCGACCCATGTTTTTCAGCCTCATCGCCCTTCTCTATCCTCCTATTTTTTTCGTCGCTCTTTGCTTTTGCTCCCCACATCCTCTGCATTTTACATTTAAAGGATTATCGCAGAATGGAAATAAAGTAAATGAACTACTTTGAAGTGAAAATGAAATTGTAACAAGGATGAGATGGCAAGCTTGTTTCTTGTCTACGTAGTTGGATATGTTGGGTTCGATGTTGGATTAAATTTGGTGGATGTCATTGTCATTCACATATCAGCGAGGTGACACCATGCCACCGCGAAGTCACTTTTCCGCTTTCCAAATGGTAAGAACTGAACGGAAGCATACATCCGCAGTGATTTCGTTAGATAATCAAGTGGATAATGGTATTTTTGTAGGTATGTATAGGCATGCACGTATATTTTTCTTATTGTTTGTTGATATCAAGCCAAAATGAGAAAATTTGTAGGAAAAAAGTGTAGTTGTGATGCTGCATATAAATTGGACAAGTCATCCTATCCTGATGACGAAATATAACTTTCCTTCTACGACAAGAATGTTGTGCATTTTAAGAGGAGAGTGGTAGACAATGATATAATAGACATGTAAAGAATACAGGAAATCTTTAGCGTTGTCTTTTGTTTGAATTGACTAGAAGTAAATAGACTGATCATTGGTATGTATATATAAACAAGAACACCAAGAAAGAAGAGGAGACAACAACGCCGAGAAATTCATTAGCTTTTGTTGTAAAACTCCTCCTGGGTAATTGATCCCGAAAGTTTTGTGCAATGAACTTTTAGACCATGAATATCTACACGTATTTCTATCAATACCGATCATGAACCTCAACATCAACAGTGCTATAAAGACTATACATTACAACTGGGAATAACGGATAAAACGGATTTGAGAATCACACTAGAGAAGCATTCTCGTATACATAATATCATTGTTTATGTGATAGCTAGAGAGACAGTATAGGGCTTAGGACATTTGTAGACTTTTACATTCGACTCTGAGTATAAAATATTATATTTATTACGTAGATGAATACAATGAATCGTAGTTATGCGATTGTTACGTTTGTCTGTCTGTCTGTCTGTCTGTCCGTC
>JAQIXW010002028.1:0-16853 GCA_034700685.1 Willowsia buskii | reverse complement strand
TTTTCGTCTTCTTTAAATTCCTATTTCTCTTTGAGATGTGCCTTTTCCCATGTGAATAACCTTGCTCTAAACTGCACCACCTTTTATTCAATAGGAATTTCTACTAAAAATACTTCCCTAAAATCAAGGACATCAGCAGAGAAGCTGACTGACTTACATATATGAAGTTTTCATATACTAGATTCAGACAAAGCAATGAAAGTGAATAATTTTAACAATATATAGGGCCTGCTATGAGGTAGAATTTAAATGTTATGCGAGATTACGACAGGTAGCATTATTTATTTGTTTAATGCTCAGGTAAGTAAGAGGTATATAAATGCCATGTTTTAATCTCCTTATTCCAATAAAATTGAGCCTTGGAGGTCGATACTTGAAAAACGTTTCCCTGGGGAATAAAGAAGCTTATGAAATGAAAAAAATTAGAATCACAGATAATATTTACTTTGTACTCCACCTGGCCCCCACAATCAAGTCAACTTGAAGGTTTTCAGGCATACAATTTAGAATATTCGAGCACAACTGATATAAAGGCAGTGGTGTCTTCTTTCCAGAAAAGAGCACCGAATTTCCAGAAACTAAAATGCTTGATAGAAAATTTCAAATGTGTCTCAAAAGTATCCACGAAGTGTCGAAGACGGAATGAAGAAGTTTCCATAGTTTTAAACTTGTGTAATGTGATTTGGTTGCGTCATATATTGTCAATGAAAAAAGGCATACATAAATGATGAGTGACGACTTTATAGATGCTTTCTCTCAAGTGAAAAGTCACGTTCGCATAAAGGTTATTCAGGCATTATGTATTCTCGTGTAATTTTCGACTGAATGAGTGTGTATATGTCTTTGCATGCGTCCAAATGGAGGTGATAAATATGTGTTTCAGTGCCAGCAAGAGTTTTGGTTTCTATTCCATTAAAAAGTTGTCAAGTTCTCGCACGTAAAGTTTTTCATCGACCTCATGACTTCCTCATCCTGATCCTGATCATTTTACCATGATAATGCATCCAAATCATGTCGCATTGTTAACCATTGGCAAATGTTTCAATGTGTGGTTCCATAAGAAAAAAATCTATGCATGCATGCCTACTTACAATAGTGTTGAGTGAGATGTATGTACTCTTTGGAAAAGTGTAAAATCGTAGAGATGGCGGAAAAGTAAAATTCGTGACTGTGGTTTGAAATGTTTTAGCGCGGTCTGCCAGAGTTACACTTACACCACTATATGCGTTAAAGTTATTTAACAAAGTCTTCAAAATCTCAAATCGTTGTTGGAAATTCATACACCATACTTTGTCCTCTAGAGAAAACTGTTCAGCAAGCTGAAGTTTTGTAGGTGTAACATGTAATTCATAAGTGTAACAACGTTTTATAGATGGTTTTGAGGTTAGGATTATTTGCGAGAGTACGACTCATCCTTTCATTTGTATTAATTAGGACAAGTTCCAGACCGAATTCAGATCGAGGCTCCGTTGCTTAAGGACAAGAATGAGAGATGCGGACGATTACGGCTCTGAGGGCTCAGATTTTGATTTGAATCGATCTAGTCGAGTAAGTAAATACGCATAATATTATAGTTATGATGAATTATGAAGGAAACGCAGGACCACAATATAGCATGAGGAGCTCACATGTATTTTCTACGAATCAATGTCTCCTGATCCGGGATGTATGTTGACTTTCGTAATATGTTGGATGTGTTTGCAAGCATTCACCGACCGTAATTTACATACGGAAAATGTGTGTAATGGTTTTCAACCTTGATGTGCTTTTCAGGTTCGCGTGGCTCCAGCAAGGTATAGCCGAGTATGCAAGCAGTCGCGAAACAGGGTCGAGAGAAATACCAGTATCGAGTCTACCAGAGCAAGCGATTTGGAACCGATTCAACACAGAACTTCCGCCGTAAATCCCATCCCAATTGCAACCATCTCAAACAACGTCAAAACAATTGAAGCTATTTTGACATCCGAATTCTCCAAGGCTTGTTCCCTAGAAAGCACACTTTAAACCCCTTTATTCACGACAGTTGTGGATATGTGCTATTCTTGTCTTCTAGTCTTGTCAGTAACCCCATAGTTAGGATTGTAATCGTATATTGTCTCTACTCACTACTTTATTTACACATGACTGGACTTTCCTTGGAAACATATCCGTGTAAATTCCTTTCATTTTTTATTCATAAATCTTGTCTGTGTTCGAAACAAACAAAGGATGAGACACGGCAAGCAATTAATTCAAACTAACAAGGAAAATACCTACAAAATTACAAAACTTTTGGTGTCTCTATTGTCCACATACATAGTTTTAGTATAAAAAGTATGAAACAATAGATCTACGGGCACACGCAGTGTCAAGTGTCAAGGACACTTTTTAAAAAAGTATGTTCTTAAAATTTGAAGGGTATACTTATGATGCACATTAAAGTATCGTTGAGCTACTTTAACTGTAAAGATTACTACTTAAAGCATTAGCAAAAATTAGCTAAATATCACTCTAGATTAGATTCGTTTCAACTCTGCATGCTTGCAAATTTTAATTAAGTTTTAATTAATAAGTATATGACATGAGTAATAGGTACCTGAATAAATAATAAATTAATGTAAATATATTTAAATTTTTGAAGAGATGAATTATTGACACACAAGTCAACGGAGTTTTAGAAATGTGACACTAATATATTGGCTGAAAAAGAGCTTGTTATGTATAGACACTTATTGTGACATAAGCTTTCACAGAATATTTCAGTCTGACTATCGATAATTGAGACAAACGTCTTAATTTCCAAAATTCTATATTTACCCATGTTTCTTCCCACCAATTTTCCGATTGACCTTATTACGTCCAGTTGTGAAACTCCATTTCATTATAATTATGCATTCAAGCAAATTTCGTTAAAACTTGCCCATGCATAGTAATTGATTGACTGCAGTTATCGCTACATCTCTATATTTAATAGCGCAATCAATATAATTATGAATTATGCTGTCATGTCACGGTTAATATGACTATCTGACACATAAGCGACGTCAATTTACATTTTACTATGCGTTGACAGCCATATTACACATTCCTTGCATACCTATGGTAACAATCTGTATTCGATTTTTCTGAGAAAAAAAATAATTAAAATATAAATAAAATCTCTTTTATGTATGTCGGAATCAGGTAGTAAGAATGACATAGATAGGCTCTTACATTTTCGATGACTAGTCAAGGGTATCCATAACTTAGAAAACATTAATGTCCTTCCAGTGGAACCATTGCAGTTACAATACAAGTTCCAAAAAGCACACGATGATTAGCATTATTCATTCAGAGAGAGTATTTATATCATTTCCTCTCTCCTCTTCACCCGAATCTGCAGTCTTGTCTTGAAGATCTTACGGACTGATATATACCTAAAATGTAGGCAATTCAAGACGATAAAAACGAAAATAGATCAATAAAATTGAATGATTTTTGTACTCAAGTTCTGCATACCAAAAAATCTCCCCGAGTGTGGAATAAATGCTCCCCGAAAATAGATAATATAATGCATGCAATGCAATCATCATAAATTTATTATGTACATAATGTCCAAGTGAAACAACGTCTCCAGGAGGAAAACTAACATTATTTCCGTATAAATCTGTAATATTATGACTTTCAACTGTGTTGTACAAATCATCCCATCGAACCAAGTAAGAAAATATCAAACTTTCTCTATTTCCAACAGTATTACATTTATTCAGTTCTTGGTATCATAAAGTTATGCTGTGAAAATTTCAATCAATAAAATATATTTTAAAAATATCGAAATAAAATCGCAAATGTATTTAAGGTTAAACATACTGAATTAAAGTCAAAACAGTATAAGTAACAACAAACCGTTCAAGAGGTATTTCCAATCATGCAAATATCGGTTTTCAGCAACAATGGTTTAGAGGCTGCTTGTGGAAACCATCCTCTTGTTGAGCGACTAGATGATCTAGATAAAATGCTAAGTTTTATTCCTATGTACTAATATTTATCTCATAGATGGTTTACTTCTAATTGAAGTAATTAAAAAGCATAGAAACTACACATTTTAGCTTACTGACTGGGTATGAGCTCTTTTGGTACTGAATACACGTTTCTGGACGGTTAGTGAATCAAGTCATCCAACTGCACGGATTTCGGAAGCTCATAAAAGAAGTTTGGTAACAAATCTAGTAATTGTAAATTGTTTCAATAAATAGACGTGGTAAAAATACAAATATGTAAAATAAACGCTGTCATTGTATTAAATTTAACTCATTATCTTTGTGAATCTGTGAAATGTAGAACGTACTATAGAAATAGAATTATGTGCTGTGACTTTGTCAGTGATATGATTGATAAATTTAATTACTTAATTAGAACCTAGGGAAGAAAAGAGCATTTCATAATTTCTATTTAATAGTAAATTTTTAATTAGTTTTAGAACCATCAGTGTCGCATGAATGGTTTTTAATAGTTTAGCAAATATTGTGTCATATCTTGGGTTACTTAACGTTAGTATACTGAGAAATATAAATGTACCATTGAAACTACACCTAAATAAACTTGATTCATAAATTTAAACAGTCAAAGATTGGAGTTTTCATCACGAATGCAATCAAATTTTCTGAAAGATTCATTCTGTGGAACTCATGATAGGTGGGATATAAAATGCATTCTTTTTCTGCAAACAATAATTATATATTTACATGTAATTTTAAGAATGAAAACGTTCCTGCAGTAAAAACGTCAGCCACCTCATCATCATTAAAGGACTAGAAAGAGACTTCAAATGACATTATTCATACTTGCTGGGAGTTGCTTGTAATATAATTCAATTCCAGCAAAAAAGCCTCCACTGTGGCCTTCCGTCAACATTCTTATCACGGTGCTACTTCCCATACCAATCCCGTTTGCATCTAGACATAGGTATCCTGAAACAAAGACTCAACAAAACAAAAGCAAGCAAGAATGAGACAAGTTAGAATGTTGAGAGAAAAATGCAAATGGTACGATGCAATGCAATGCAAGTTCATAAATGGCATTATGCACCTTGCAACTTTGGAAGATCACAAGAATGATCATTTCATTGCATGCACAACCGTACTGCTACCAATTATAACTATAACCCACAACATCCACAAACAGGTATGGTAACAAATTCCTATATAGAATATTATCCTCTGATTATAATACTAATAGGATTATCAAGCTTGAAGTTTTTTCCCATGCTAATATTACTATTATTGTCCCAGTAATAAACAAAGAAGTTTGAGACCATTTGATGCTAAACAATTTGACAAGGAAATTTTTTCGTAATAAATGAATGAATGCACACACATACAATTTATATTGCATAAGACTGCCAGATGCCTTTATAGCATTTCATGCAATCATATAATCTATACCCTTATATTCCAAGCAAAACTGGGCTGCTGCAAAACGAATGGAAAATGGCGTTAGTCAAGATCTCTACCTGGCAAATGTGCAGGTAAAAATGTGCTAATATGCGAATGTTACATTTTACCGTAGTACAGTACATGCCACACAACCACAGATGCGTTCAGCGAAAGAACAAATACGATATTCTAATGGCAAACAGGAAAATGATCTGTAACTGTACATTTTTGTACACGCTGCTGCTGCCGCTGCTACTGCTCCTGCTTGACTGAAGGCTGCACAGACTTGTTTCAGAAGAACACCTTCCTACGCAATGTACAATTAAACTGTCATGACACTCTTGTGCACTCACTTTTTAAAACTACATTCAACGTGCTTGTGCACATCTTACAATGCCAACGAAATAGATCAAGTGATTTATTTACCATTTTAGCAGTGGCGAAGTCATCGAACATGCTAGTACCAAAATGTCGGTGTATATTTTCATTTCCACTAAAGCAGTTTCAAAGTTTGGAGGAACGGCATAGTATACAATTACAAAATACTCATACAATTCACCGACCCTATCTGCCTCTGCTTAAACAGATGCCATAATTTAATTTGTACTACATCATATTCAAATTGAAAAGCATACATCATAGAAATTTCATTTCTTCAAGAGAATTTCCAATTTTGCTTTCATAAAAAAATTTATGCAAAAAGAACATGCAACTTACAGGGCAAGCATTACTTACACAAATGTACGATCAAGTTCCCAAAAATAAGATCCTTTGTAGTTAATCCACCTTTTCATTCATTTCATCAGCACATATCCCCATTTCATCTATTCTGGGTTTCCCATATGTTGGACCAGTAGCAGTGATCATCATCATGATACATACATTGTGGCTTGAATGAAAAGTGTCACCAAAGCAAATGCGCTGTATCCATGTACATCGTGCCGACTACGAGGAAGCGCAACAATATACATGATTACCTCTCTTGTGCCATTCTCGTAGTAAAATGCAGAAAATAATGTGCATAGGTAAGTACTTCATTCTATACTCTCTTAAAACATCCTGTAGTATTAACACCTTTTGTAAGTTTTTTTTTTCAACAATATTTATAGTATACGCTCTCCCGTCAACTGAAGGACAAATGTCGGAAGCAAAAAGTGTAACAAGCCTACAGTTTACAGTATACTTTCATATATAAAATCATCCACCAGAAATGCATGTAAGGCCAAACGATAGTAGTGATCTGGTCTTATGCTGTTAGCATGTCATCCTGGTATATTATCATCTTGTTGGTTTATACCATATACAACAATTATGAACGTAGGACGAACAAATGCAATACGAATGAATACCATATAGAAAAAGTGGGAATACAGGGATAGCTTACAATGGATACAGACACACACATATTATATGCCCCTTTTTGCTTTTACAACTGTGTAATATTGATACAAAATGTAAGTTAAGGTTTATTACCTATTAAATTTTTGGTCTTGCTCATCTCTTCATCATGTCCTGTCTTGATACCATATATATACTCGTAGACATGCAAGAGTACAACTTTTAAAAAACTGGCTCTCTTCTGTTTCCACTATGAAACGATACCTTACGAGAAAAGTTGGTGTCGGTGGTAGTCTAATTCTGAAAGAAATCTGAAAATACAAGATACATGTGTATAGGGTGATACAAATGTAGCTAGCCACATATGCATTCCTAATATTAAGCATGAAAAATGTTGAAAATTCACAAGTAGCGAGAAACAAGTATGGAAAAATTCGGATTCACAAGCTCGTGAAATATTATAAACTCCATTGGTATTCATGCCAGCGATGCAAATTTACTGATTTATGAAGAAATTGTATTGCCTATGTATGTAAACAATTATGCATCTATAACTAAATATTTGAAAGTTATGCACGAGTAATCATGGATATTTTCAGTAATCACTAATCATATCAAAGTGTATAACTTAAAAGCAATGTTTATTCATGCACTGAGCCCAGAAATACACATACCTAAATACAATGTTCAATTATTTTCATATTTCGTATTCAATTATGAATTGTGACAACTATTAATCCAACAACCAGAATATTTTCACAGGAGCCATTTTTTCATATGTATGGTGAGCTTAAATTTCCCAGATGAAATACGTATATTCGTTAAGGTGATAGGTGAAAGGTTAAGGGAGAACCAAACAGCATAGGTGGTCTTGCTAGGTAGAAATAGAAACCCCTAATAGCCTCATTCCACATACCGCTGCAATAAAAGCTATATAGCTTTCCCCCATGCTCAAGTTTTGGCAGTTGCTTGGACCGACAGACACATTATGAAAAATATTGTAGCTGGCTTCATGGCTTCCACTCGTTCTTTATCCAAGCATGTATTGTACATGGCATTGTGTTAGGAACATCAATAATATCACGTTCATTTCATATTACTTTAGTAACACAAATTCATTCTTTTCTATTATTTCTCGTGAGCGCGTGTGTGTTTATCAAATTAATTTTTTACCGAAACAATTTTTGTACTTATACATAAAAAAATAGTTCAGTATTTATTTCAATTTTCTTGTTGACTCTCATATTTCGAGCTTGAATGACAAACCAAAGCCGTTCACTGTGTACATGTGCATAAATCAAATTAGCACTTTGAAAGAAAAGAAGAGACAAAGTTAGCAAACTGTGCAAATTTTATTGTCATTAAATGTATCATCATAGTACAAGCCCAGCATACAGCACGACCTTTGCAGATTAGTCGTCTATAGACAAGATCATCAGAAAGTAATCTGAAGAAGAACAATCAGTACTTTAATCGTTCCTTGGTTAGTATAAACACTTATACATTTTGTTCATTGTATTAACTTCGGGTGAACGACTTGTACAAATATTTTCTTTTCTCTTGCAACGAGCAATGCATGTGTCATGATTGGAGTCACTGACGTCTCTCGTAAATGTGTCGTTAGGACAGTACTAAAAGTTTGTCAATTGCCCATTGAGATTGGGAGACTGTCTCACAATCATAAAATAAACTACTCAAACTTTATGATTCTACCTATTACTCCCCAAATATGTACGCAGCTTCCATACACAGTGAGCTTGTATGTTGGCACCTATCAATGACCCGGTTACCTGAAGAGACAGTGGTTACGAAATTATCCGATTTCTACATTCTTTTCAAATACTTGTCCCACGAAACAATTTAACAAAGTTGATGACAGACAATGTAGAGAGTTTGCGAAAATTCCCTGTTTATAGAAAGTTGCACGAGAAATCTGGAGAAGTAACGACCGATTTCTAATGAACCAAAAATTTGGTAGAGAGTAAAAATCCATTCACAAGAAACTTATTTAAGGGCTGTTTTACTTTGAACAGCAGCTCGAAAAGATTATACCGATACGGTATTTAGGCAAGTTTACGCACATTTCGTCAGAAATGTAAAGCGGAAGTGATTAAATTGTCTACAGAATGTTGCTATAACCATCGACATTCATGTCTCTTATTAATCGTCTCTTACATTGAAAAATATTAAATACAATGAATATTAGCAAAGCTATAAAAATTGATCATTATTTAACTGAAATTTTGTTGCTGAAAATTGTTACAGATAAACTGGTAAATCTTTGCCTACCTGTATATCCAACTCCCTATAAGTAAGTGTGGAAGGCATGAGAGTTCTTGTATTCGCATCTAACAATGAAACCTTTCCATAATGTAATTGAACCCTTATTTAACTCTGAGGAGTACCTCGAGTACATGGATTCAATTCCAACTTTAAAACGAATCTCTATTGGAATATTCTCATGGGCTGGGGATGGAGTTCCTAACGACGCTCATTTCTGGGGGAAACAAGACTTCCTTACTGGTAATGACATTTAATTCGCCTTAATACAAGATGATACATTGTTCCCTTTGTTTTAAAAAATTATTGCCGTTTCCTAATCGTGTCATTGTTTTTTTCCAGATCCACAATTCCAGGGTGAAAGCGAAATTAATTACTTTAGGAAGACGAATACCGATTTGGTCACATTCCTTCAAACGGAAGGGTGGCTATGCCTTGTGAGGATTAGAAAAGTTTTACGGATGCTCAATAACATAGAGAATTATGAGGAAACTATTGAATCCCTCTCACGAGTAAGTAGTAAATACATAGACACATCTCAAAATCATCATTTGGATCGAGATAAAATTACTTTAATCTAACTGTTTAATGCACAGAATGCGGGTTATCCAGTCGATTCCTGGGGAAATGTATTCGAAAAGATGCATCCACAGCAATGCCGGTGCGCACCCTGCTCTGCACTGCGAGAAGTCAAGTATGTAATCATAATATTATTATGTATGTCATTAATGTCCACTGTCGACGAATATTTGCAATTCAATATTAACTTACAATAACTTTACAGGAAACAACTTGTCAAGAAGAACATTTCAGGCCAAGAAGTTACTCAATCAGTCATTCATCACATTCGACGCTGCGTCTACCGAGTACTTATTTCTGGGGTGGATAGAATTTTCGAGACTTTTTGTAGCAGAAGATTCAGTGTTGTTTGGTTCATTCTTTCTGAGGAATTTGATGAACATTATCGCGACACTGAATTCGAGAAACTATGCAGTCTGATTATGAACGACATCGTAGCTATTGAACCATTGTAAGTTGAACTACTCGTTTTACTAGTGATTCATGTAAAAAAAATCATATCAGGGGTATGACATATTTGACACTGTCGCAAGTTCTTTTTTGAATCGAATGATGTCATGACTATTGATCACGGCATTTCTCTGAGTAGCTACAGAAATGAATTCAATGTTGATTGAAAAATTTATTCTATTGTGTTTAGAAACGAAAATTAACCGGGAAATTTATTATCCTACTCTTTGCAATATTATCTAATTTCAATAAAAGTAACAAACTGTTTTGTCTGTACTTTTTTCAGAACAAGTCTGGGAAACTTTGGAAAGACTTTACTGGAATTGTATGAGGGTGCCACAGATC
Organism: Willowsia buskii; assembly: GCA_034700685.1. Taxonomy (NCBI): domain Eukaryota; kingdom Metazoa; phylum Arthropoda; class Collembola; order Entomobryomorpha; family Entomobryidae; genus Willowsia; species Willowsia buskii. The sequence goes on along the minus strand of JAQIXW010002028.1, from coordinate 6,468 downwards.
TTGCGCGTGCAGTGCTTCACAAATTTGCAGTCATTCTAGGATCACAGAAAATGTTTTATACGACATCGATGAATTTTATTATGTGTAAGCCACAAATTATAAACATGCATCGCAATTCGTATAGATTTTTATATAAACTGCAACTAGCAACTCAATTATTTTTGTTTGCAGTTTACATTGATAGCTTCAACATGCTGATAAGGATGTTGAGGTGGCTGGAAAGCAAGTTCAAAGTATTTAATCAATTGGCTAATCGAATCTCAGACCACAAACATGAGGACAGGTTGGACTTCAAAAGTTTAATTCTGCACGCTATGAATGAGCTCGTTTACAGCGTCTCTGATGTTGCGAGCCGTCGGGAAGCCGCTTTAAAAGTCGTAAGTCTATTGTCATTAGTAATCGAAAAGGCAAAGTTTCCCTGCAATTTAATCATTAGCAGCACGTCTATATCATCTATTTGTCCTTCAATATGCTCTACAGATTGCCGCTTATCAGAAACTTCAAAAATCTTATTTCGGCCCGAATATCGAAAACCTGGAGAGATATTTGGAATACATTGATACGACCTTGCTTGCAGCGACTACTGTGTTTAAAATGGCCAAACTTCCCTGCAAATGGTTTGTGACACATAATTTCAGTTTTATATGGGTTCAGAAATAGTTTTTATGAGCACAATAGTAATTTAAATTTTGTTTCTCACAGCCCGACGTTTAAAGTGCCTAAAAAGAATGTGATCGACGCAGCACTTTACATTAACCCATACCGTGATGATCAATTTGATGCTCCCCAAGTGTTTCACTGTTACTGGCAAGATCGCTTTATCATCGAAAGGTCGCAAACGCCATGGAAGATACTTTACAACAACAAAGCCAAGATATTACTACGACTCTCCGTTGAGAACCCAGCCGACAAGAACAAAAAGCTCGCCATCAATGTATTCTTAGCAGAGGAAAATCCTACTGTGGAGGACAGAATTAAGGACCAGTATTTTGCACTATACGAATCACGACTTGAGCGTTTAGTGGACTTTTTCGACGTTCTCAAACAAGAAGTTATCGAGTATTACGCGAATACAAACCAAACAATAGATAGTACTAGGAAATTCAAGAGGAAAAGTTCATGTAGGAGCAAAGTCAACCCTTTATCGACTGGTGCAATGTGTCGAAGACTCAATTCAAACGCTAATCTAACAAAGATCTCGGTGCCTGTTAAACTGAAAAGGCCAGACAGACGATCTCGTTATGCTAGAGATAACCGTATGGCAATTTTATCCTCTCTTATGCAAAAACATCGTAAAAGCAAGAAACCATCGACGATTGAGAACCTTGAGCAATTACTGACATTTGCTGTTAAAACAGGTAAATTTCAATCCGGTTGACGAAACGTACTAATTGTGCAATTAACTGTGTATAAGTGACATTACTTGACATAACTGAATTAACATTCTTTAAGGCGTGGAGGGCTCTGGAATGTTACCTGAATTGGCGGGCGATACGAAGGATGTCTACGTGTCCATCACGTCGGTTGACAAAGCTCGACGAGCTAAGGCTGATCAGGAGTTTTCATTGCACGAACTGATGTCTTTCATTATATTCTGGTACGCCAGGCACGGCTGTGTTACAGAATTCGAAGGTCATACTCTCCACAAAACTACATTCGGTGTAAGTACCACTTTTTAACTTTGCTTTAACTAACCTTTTTTACACTTGGAAAAGAAAACGGCAAACTATTAATACATGTACTACAGTCTGAGGCATCATTTCATAATTTTCTGCACTGCGTGCTCCACAATACATAACATGCAGACCTGAGAAATCATACATATTCCATAATATTATATATCATAATGACAAAGAAAACGAAAAAGCCTACTACTGTTATTCCTTCTTAACATTTCACACGAGGTGACACATCATTTCTTACTCGAGTATAATATCTGCTACTCCATAACTTTTTAAATACCGATTCGGATAGCATGTCGTATTAGAACCAGCTTTGATTTCCTTGACTGTTCTTAAGGTGGGCAGAGTGTATATGAGTCGGCGCAGTCAGTATCCTCCAGATAAAAATTACTTAAATGACTGTATTTTACTTACTTAATACATGATACCGTTGTTAAGTTATCGATAAAGTACAATAGCGCAACCGTATTGGTGTAAGGCTGACTATAGTGCATTTCATGAATCACAAATCATTTCTTTCTACTACCCCTCGGATTTCTGCATATTACATACATCATGCAGGAGTTTTTTGATATTTTCTCAAATTAGCTAACACCTTTGAACTTAATTATTTGGTACAATACTCTTCGCCGATTTCAAGCTCGTAAACCACGCCTTGCATTTCCAAACGCACTATATCTCCCAGGTAGCTCCCCACTTTTAAGACATCTATTGTCCAAGTATCAGAAGCATGGCAGTTGGTGACAATTCATACCAGCATAAAAAAAAACGTGAACTCTACCGACCGATTCTCAGAATGCATAAACTTGTCACGTCCCAAAAACATGTTGACTGATTGGGAAAAAACAAGGGCTGCGCTACATGTAATGATTTTAATTATTATAGGCTTTTTTACTTTGCCATGCTGCATTTTATTGCGAGTGAGAATGCATTACGTACAGGTTATAATGCTGACGCTTCATTATTACGCAGTGCAATAGTGCAAATGATTTCTAGTTGAGTATTCCTCATGAAATAATATAGACTATTCTTCCAAGTTACATATCGATGAAGTGAAAGACTGTATATGATGTCGCTCATTTGATTTAGGTTCCTCAAAATTCGCAACTCGAAATCGTTAGCTAGCACATAGTTGATTAGTTAGTTGTGTGTGTGCGGTAGTCATGATCGGTGGCGGCTGGTACTTCTTCCGTGGCATTTGGGCAATGGAAGCTAATACTTGATTTTTATTAGTTAATAATTTATACTATAAAAACTGATAAAATTGAGTGATAGTTTATAGATTTTAGGTTGAGAGAAATCTTCGTAGTTTTTAAAAAGCTCATTTCAATAAACTCATCTTCATTTCCTACTTTACAGTTAAGAACTAAGCTATCTTACTGTTTGTGTAGTTGTGCTCAAAGGACGTACATACCTACTAGAATATAAAGTACTTGTATCGTGGTCAGTGGTCGTGACACTTTAGAATCCTTGCGTAATACGGTTATCAAAACCTCGTTCATTTAACTCTTGACATGCTTGATGTGCATGAGTGATAAAAATACGGAAATATTGGATCTCTCTGTGACTGTGTCTAAAGTCAGCCAGCTGCAACTGTAAGTATTAATAAATATTATGTTTTACATAGGAAAAAGACATAAACGCCATATAGGGAAAAGGGTCAGAAAGAAAAGAAAAGATTACATACATGAATTAAAATTATAAATTAATAACTGCAAGTTACCGGTAACGCAGTAAATACCACTCATTAAACACATCATCATTATCATATTATTATGCAAGCTGTATTAAGAGTCCATAAAAAGTACATACATACTTACATGGCCGATACACAATGGTTGGTCGCAGTCACGCCACTCGTTTTACTCTTCCTCATTACAAGGAATCGACAGGTGTGAAAATGAGAAAACAATAAGTTCCATTGGACGAACTGCTACGGGGCGTTATTACTTCTAGTAACCGAATTTTATGGTGGTGTTTCAACCAAAACAAAATTCTTCGAATTGAAAGCTCACATTTCATAACGCCATGCCTTTCTTCTTACATCATATTTTAAATGCGAGCATGTATGTAGCTGAAAAAATGCTCTCCGACCTAGATAATTATTCCACGTATTTAAACGATAATATTTTATTTTCTTCTATAAAGTATAGTCTGTGTCTTCTTATAGATAACTAGATAACATGGATGACTGCATCAAGAAATTAAATCATGCATTGACAATATTACACATGAATAGTATGTACTTCAATCAGTCATGTAACGAAGAAAAAGACACTGTTGACTCCTTCCCGATGAGTATTTATTTGGAAAGCTGTACTTTAAGTTTTAAATACCCAATATGCATTCTTCCGAAGAACTATCATTGTCCCCTTATCAATGACAATTGACAAGATGTTAGAGTACAGTATTGATTGCTCACTCACATAACGGCACAACAATATTTATAGCGTTGACAGTAGATTTATGATTGGCGGCGTGGTGCGTTAAGTTTCTCAGCACTTTTTACACCGATATGCCTGATCGGGGGTCTAACCTGGGTATATTTCTTACACATACTTACCCCGAATAACTAATGGTCCAATTAATTGCTTCCCCGTCTTCTTGTCAATCTTTTGCTACGTGGCATTATGGTCCAAAGAGAAATAAGAAATCGGAGCCAGTCCTCGGTTGACTTCCGTACTGCGCAGCAGTAGTAGTGTTGTCGCTAAACAGAATTCTTGCTGGCTACGAGCAGACTTATCATTATCACTTAAGGTTCCCGTATTTCTAAAATCTGAGAAACAGTGCACTTGTTTTGAAAAATCAATTGTGAAGCTTATCGGGGTGAAGTCCACTCATAACTTATCATTCTCAAAGTCTCTTTTTACACACATTTGGGGTTGACCATATCTTTCGACTGATACAAGAAAATACACGTCACCAACTTTTGAGAAACTTGGTAAGCTAAAATAGTTTGATAATACTTATATGCTAAAGCAATCTTTTATCTGCAAATAGGTATGCAAAGTATTCAACATACCACGCTTTAGACAATATACTAAAGAAATCCAATTAATTACATAATTTTGAAATACACAAGTTTCCAGTGACTGCATTTTCATGCAACTATACAAGGTGCCGTATATTTTGCACTCGAGTTATGTTGCACAACTCTCTCTCATGATTTGCTACAGCACATACATACCTACATACATAGTTAGGACTGGAAATTAAAAATGCAAACTTTGAATATCTTATCAAGATTCCCTTAATTGCTCAAAGATAAAAAACATGCATTTATGTATGTTTAAACGAATCGTAATTAATCAATTCTAAACTAATTGCATAATATGCCGAAACTTCTTATACTTCGTATGACTGGAACTTAAATACATGCACAATAAGCCGTTGAACAATCCTTGACAAAAAAAACTTACGATTAGTTTGAAGTAGTGGCGCATCATATTCAAAAAAACGTTTCCAGTCTTCAACATTTTAACATTTCTTTTTGCAACGCGCTGCTTAACTTCTTCCGACTCTTACGAGTCGTCATCGTCATATGCAAGCGACAGCCTAGTCCTAGTCTCTTCTTCTCCTGGGCCGAGCATGTAGAAAGCGTCATTAGCAGGCGTGCTGTAAACTAGGCAATTACCCTTTTCTCTGTTTTTTATATCGCTTCGTAGCCGGTGGTGCGGTAGGTAACCAGTGCAGTGTGCTGTGCAGCAGAACAGTGACGCGACGCGGAGTTATGTGGCGAATTTTACTTTGTCCGCTCGTTGCGTATTCATGCGGAATGGAGCCGGAGAGCTCTCCGATCGTCTTTGTTATTGTTTTGCATTTTGGCAGATAGAACGGTTAAAAGGCAAGCTGCACTACGCACATGTGAGATTGTTCCAGAGGAACCTGTTGACTTAAATACGTTCAGTTATTTTGCGAATCTGCACTGATTACTATTTAAACTGCTGTCAATAATATCATCTGTAGTATTGAAGTTTGAAAGGAATTGTTGCCGACTAGTGGTGGTGTATTTGCACAGATTTAATTGGAGTCAGGACAAAAAGGTTTTAGGTCGAGATGTTTCGATTGGGGGAACCGTGGCGGAGGGCAGTTGGCAAGATAGTTTCCATATTCGTATATTATACCAACTTTTTGCCTAATTTGATTGTCAGTTTGATTGGAGGTTTTTCTCTGTCAAATTCTGAAATGTTCAAAATAGGTGCTTCTCAAAGGTTGAAAATGGGCAACTCCCTTGCCCTTCGAGGTCAACTTGCGAAGGAGATGAAAGAGGCGAGAGGAAAATTTAAAGATAACTGGACTGTATTCCTCTTTTTTTCCGAGGCTGAATTGCTTGAGGTAGACCAGCAGTGTAAATTCTTTGTCTTGGAGTTTTCTAGAAGTTAAATATGCTTGGCTACATATAAAATTTTCTTGAATAATAGAAACTACTTGTCATTGATTGTAATGGTTGATGGTTATGAATAATTTCCGAGGAATAGTCTTTCATTTTTAAAAAGCACAACTTTAGGTAGAGTTTGTTTCTGAAAACAAAATAACTTACAATTGAAGTATGTCAACTCAGCACATTCAATTTTATTTTCGCTAAGGAGCTGTCTTTTGGACAAATGTTATTATTTATTCAATTAGTAAACTGCAGAAACTGACTAACTGGCTTCAGAGTTAATGGGTTATTGTCATCGGTCTTAAAATGTATGATATAACAATTTAAAGCCTTTGTTGCATGAAAATCATTCGCACTACATGATCAGTTATACATAAATACGGGTTTTTGTGACGTATATTCAAA
>JAQIXW010002027.1:0-16853 GCA_034700685.1 Willowsia buskii | reverse complement strand
CAAAAATATTCCTTCATTTTGAGACAGTCAAATTTGATCGTTTTTAGAAAATCCTATGTTACTCGGGTATGCAGCATTGCACGGGTCTGAAACTTTGCATGTAGTATGGGCATGAGTTACTCTATAACATATGTTAAAACCAGAACGCTAGCATCACTCCCTTAAAAATTATGAAAAAATGAAAAAATATTCCTTCATTATGAGACAGAGTGTATAAAAATAGCGTGTACACAAAAATGCTACATTAGAATTTGATTTTCCCGGTATTTCTTAAGGGTTTGAGGCATTCGTGAAACTTGAAATGCTTAAATCTTACAATTTATATTTATGCGGGAATTGTTAATACTAGTTGGTAGTAAATTTGCGGAAAAAAATACTTTTAAGGGTCTATAATGATGACGCAATATGTGAGTAAATAAATAATGACATGCGCTTCTGTCTGTGGAGGAAGCAGGTTGATGAAGAAGAAGCTTTCCACTTAATCTTTTGCTTCTTAATGAACAAAGTAAGTTACATAATGTCTAATTTCTTCAATAGAGCGAAGCAAATAAGTCGGTGTTGAAAGTGCCAAAATGTTATTTATTGATTGTACACCACAGTAATTGAACGGATGTCTTCCATGTCTGTCTGATGTCTGTCAACGTAATATTGTCCATGCGTTCTTTATATTTGGATTGAGTTTGATTTCGATGAATTGGATGTTCGTTTGAAGGTCACACAATTTCTATATTATATGATATGACATCTGACAACTGATTTCAAAGCTAATAATGAGAAAATAATTTCTTGTGTTTTGTTTAAATGTCCGACAATTTCTTTTAAGTAAATTGAGAATAAAACGGTACTTTGCTTTATTGGAACATGGCCGCAGTGGCACTTCTTTAATTAATGAACGACTCCACGAATTTTAGGGGACCTCAATCTATCTGCCAATTGAACTGTTTTTTTTTAAATTAATAATAAGCTACAGTAGTTGAGTTTAGTCAAGAATTATAATGTTAATTTCAGGGAAAACTTTGACTTTTTAATTATATAGTTTCCTCTGGCTCTTATCTTTTACAGGATTTATCAGATTTTTTTCCGTAATACAAGTAGCATTATTAAAGTAAATAATATATTCTAGGTCATTAGGGAGGCGGCTTTACATAAACAACATGACAGGGAGTACTAAAACCACCAGAAGATAATAAGATAAGACCTCCTCGTTAAAATTTCAGTATCCAAATCTTGTGCCGCACTTTGAAAGTCTTAGAATTTTCATTACCTAAACATCATTCCACTTAGTTCATTTACTTCAGGGCTCGTCCCAGTTGCAATGCAATCGAATTCTGGATCTCTAGTGAATACAGTTTATGTTGTTTTGCCATTACCTCAATCAGCTAATTAGAAAAGGCGTTTAGGATCTAATTATGAAGTTTAAATGTATTTGGCAGGATGAAATATAAATTGTGATGATAACAGGAGGTTGTGATGAAAATATGGTCTGAAATCTTTCTGGAACCACGTTTTATGAATCAACACCTATTGGAAGCTCGACTACCTTTTGTGAAAAATTCAACGATACATTTTAACATACGATGAACGGAATTTAAATACAACAGTATCTCCCGCAATGGTACACGAGTAGAATAATGTCACTTCCTAAGAAATTTAATCTCACTCTCACTGTAAATGTTGGTATGCGTAAATAAGTAAGTTATGTAAGCTATGCGGCAGCTTCTTTGTTTGTCCAACATTTGTCCTTGATATATTCATCTATAGTTCTTGTGCAGAATACATACTGTAAATTCCAAATTACACACCGAGACGTCCACTAACACGTGCCCATATTTTTATTCCGTAGACGCCAGAGCGTCAATGTGTCTGGGGCTAGAAAGTGAGAGAAAGCGTTTATTTGGGAATTTACGGTACTCATGCATAAAAATTTCTTTTGTTTGAATTCCCTAATGCGCCAAAGGTCATTAATGTGTTCTTCTTACGAATAAAAAGGTCATTGAAGTTTAAAAAGTCAATATTTGTTAGCGAACAGCTTCAAAACATTCAAACGGATGCTCGAGATATTATTATGACACCAACGAAGAAGACATTTCAAATTCTTACTAATAAAATCATGCTCGTAAGAGTTATCAACAAGTGTGTTTACTTCAACCATGTTTAAATTTCCCTGAAGAATGGTAATTCCGATTTTCCGCAGCCGGATATGACGCCGTGGGGAAAGAAAAACAAAATCATTTAAGCATCAATTCACGAACCTCATATGATCTTGATTCTAAGATTTCACTTGATTTCTCGTAGGTCCTGTGGATGAAAGCATCAAGCCCTTTTCATGTTTTTCGGCTTCTTATGATCGTTTGAACATTACTTGTAAAAGAGCAATGACATCCATGAACTCTGGTTCAAATTGTTCATGAAAGCATAAACCTTTGCAGCAAAAGCAAAATATATGGAGAGCTCGACTAGGTGCTTCAACTGTATGTCAAGGAAGCTTGGAAGTGCACTATGCAATACTTGGCTCAGCTTTTTTCACTGGAATGTTTCCGATATTCTTGCTGTATGTATGAAGCTCACACACAACAGTACATCAATCATAAAAGTATAACCTTTAATGTGCCATAGGAGTATAACAGGCCAATTTTATTATGTAATTCTTTTAAATCAGTATCATAATTATATGATTACGTAATAAAATACATACACTGTATAAACATGAATGGTTTTGAATTAAATTTAAAATATATTTATTAGATGCACCTGTGCAACTGTCACATACCAAACAATAGTTGGGAAACAATTTTTTTACTAAATGATTGTATTTGTTGTCCGAAGCAAGCTTTATGATGTGAAAACGGAAATTTATGGAATATTTTAGTTTTTAGTGCGTGCTTTGGTATATAAGTAGGGTAATTTTTTCACTTTATTTTATCAGAAGTAGATGACGTCTTGCAGAGTCAAATGTAAATGGAATAGAAAATGCCTCAAAACTGTTCGACCGTGTACCTATCTCAGTACCCTGAAAAATCCGTACTCCACATTCACAATTCACAAAACACATTCTGAGGGATAATTCAAACGTTTGTAGAACACCTCTGTACATTTTTATGTGGGCGAGATTTTGCAATCAACAGCACTTCTGCAGGTGAATATGTCATAAAAATGATTGTGTTTTCTTCACAAATAGTCTACAAGCATGTCAGTCAGGAATTTTTGCTCGTCACATATTCACATAACGGCTTACACTGGATGTGGGTCTAAAGTATTTATACTTTGTTCTCGACTCAGTTTTGGTACATTCCGTAGGAGGAAGTTTTCACGTTGTGAGATTCCTCGCATAGTTTGAAATCCTCTCCTCACAAGAAAACGGTTGTAATAAAGTCGCACAGCCTGTTGTACATCTCTGCTCTTAAAGCAGTACACAATAGCCACCAGTACGCCCTTTAAAAGTCAAGAGAAATATATATACATCGCATAAAAAACTCAAAAATTTCCATTTTTATGTATTTACTTACCTGAGTGGACCCAAAAAATGCATTTAGCAAAATGAAATATTTTTCGAACTCTCCCCCAGGATTGTAGATAAGCAACATATTATTGATCCCAAGAACTGGAAAAAGTATTCCTGTGGCTTTGGCAATTGATCTAGCCAGTTCAAAATTAAGCATAACTTTGATGCATAATTTGAATAAAGATGTTTCTTTAATCTAGATATTCTTGTGACCAACAATTAATTTCTAGAAAAACTTGTGGTCTACTTACACAAGCTTTGAGCTCTCTGATGCCGAGTTGATGCCATGACTTTTGCTGATCACAACGCGTAGAATGTTCAAAAGGAATATGGCATTAAGCTGTGAGGGAACAACAGACAAAAAGGTAACGAAAACCATGAAGCTAATTAATTTCCAGAGGAAACAATTATTATCACAGGAGGCAAAAAACCACGAGCATATTATACTGCTTGATAAGATGTTATATTTGGAAGTTTGTTTATATAACCATCAGGAAATAACATTATCATAGGATGCGGAAAACAATATGGAAAATGTAACTTTCCATATCGATCAGTTCAGCCAGACAATGACCCTGAAGGCCAAACAAGCATAATTTTATTATTGTTTATTGCGACTCCAGGCAGTTGTGAAAATTTGTCTGTGAAGAAAATGTAGTGTTATATGTTATGACTGGTCCAATTTTTTGTCAAATTATCTGCTGCAAAAAACAAAACATGTACTCGGGTACACTACTATATGCACTCTTAAGACTTGTTCAAATATTTCAATTAAGTTTTTAGTGCTTTTAGATATTCAACCCGAACGTTGGATATTAAATTTTCCTTTCATACAACTTGGTATTAAATTTGGCAGAGCGTGCTACTTTAATCATTTCAGCATGTTTGTTTTCATGAAACCGTACTCCATGTGGTGGGAATCGGAATTCTCTCCCACGTGGAGTTTGCCCATATTAGCTATCATATTTTCTCATTTGGAAATTATTCATTGAGCAAATAAAACTACGTAGATTCGTATAATTAGCTTATTCTTAAAATGTTAAAGTCCATTACCGACAATGCTACCACGATTGGAGCGAGAATAATCCAGATCTCTATCATTTCGGGATATCCTCTCCAGCACATTTCGTTATGTTCCTCTGCTATCATGACTACCAGATACAGTGCCAGTACCGCAGCAGGAAAGACTGCAATAGGCAACAAGAAAGATAGAAACTCATGGGACACTTCATTTCAGAGATTTTGACCACATGGAATTACATCTATTAGAGCTTACCCCATCCGAGAAAGTAGTAAAATCTAATCTTGTTTTTGCTTTCATCGACCATGACATTTGTTGTCAGCTTGCCGTTGAGATAGATGCCTTGAATGAGCATCCACATGACCAGAGCCACGCCGGAGTAGAGGTACGCGGAGACTACGAATTTGCAGAGAAAGTCCTTTGTGATGGATAAAAGTAATCAATTGCAATTTAGTGTATCCTCGCATATTTTAATGTCAAATTACTTAAATTGCTTCTTACATCAGTCCTGTATGTATTGCTGCGATGAGTGATGAAAGGTTCTGTTATTATGAAAAGCAGTACAAATCGGAGCAAAAGGACAAGCATAAGGTGAACTTGCAGCTTAAGTCGCTGTGTCCAAATGCTTCTGCAACGAAAATAGTTTAGATGTTGCAGGACGTTTGATTGTGTTTAACAAAATTACTTTAAGGTCATTGTCAAATTACTTAAGCCAATAGAATATTCCTAATGATACACCAAGAGAAAGAAGTGAAAGTATGGATCCTATGAATACTATATGCCCGACGATGATTGACAGGTATCCATTTCGTTCCTAAGAACAAATATTTTTTTATTTCAGCTACTGACATAGTGTATAATGCTTTGATACAATTTGGTCGAAACACAACAAGCGCTTACGAAAAGAGTTGGAAGAGTTTCAATCGGTTTTCGGCATATATCTCCATGTGACCAGGTACCATTGTCCAAGCAAACTAGTGTTATTTTTCCTACAAAAAATTAGCACATTAAAGTTGTTTTTGTAGGTGAGCCTATAAAAATCCCATTACAAATACATAAAAGAGCATTGTGAAATATGTAAGCAGTAGACTTTCTCTTTTCTGAAAGAATATAAAGTATTGAATCAAAATTTCCGTGTTTGGGGTAAGAAAGCAACCATAACAATTGATCTAGGACTGTCTTTGAACAAATTTTCGTTAAAAATTCAAATATAAATTTTTTCGAATAATTATAAATTTTTTTAAATGCAGTAAAATACCTTGCACGACATCGGTGCAGCGTTTGATTACTTTCACCCCAACTGAGGCTGGAGGTAAGCAATACTGGTTGTCCCAAGTAGCATTGCAGTAACCCTTATCTATAAAAAACGCAGCATACAGAGTCATGAACACACAACATTCAAAATTATAACGTCGATTTGCAAGTGGTGAAGTAATTTGTTGTCTACCCGTAGCAATATTGTCCGTGTTAAATTTAAACCACATTTTAAGAAGACACTCCACTCCCATCTCTGTATCGATATCCATCAGTTGGTCCTTTTGCCAATCATTTAGCATTGCTAAAACATTCTCCCAAGGGATGCTTAATACATTAATTGTTAAGTTGTTTAACCTTGCTACAGTTTCTTCATATAGTGAACTACTGTTATAAAACGGATCTTCCGTTAACGCAAAAATGCCTTCGGTATCTTCCATCTTGCTTATGTGGCTGTTTGTGAGAAATTAAAATATTTAAATCCAAATTTGGTCTTCAGTAGTTGGTTTCTTATTCAAGTGTTTGAATTTAGCTCATTCTGAAGTCAGATGTCCCATTTTCCAGAATGCATAGAGTTTCTTATTTCACGAGGCTTAACAAAATTGAAGGGGTTTCATTCTATGAAGTCGCCTTGTATGTTATTCCTGATGCATTTCCAGGGTTCCTTTTTGATGGATATAGTAGATGGAAAGATCAAAGGGAAAAATTTGTTAGCATATTTTCACACAAAGAGAGTTACGTAACTGTTTCAAAATCAGCGAGATGTGTTTGATGGAACAAAATGCAACAAGAGACCGTGTTTTAATGGATGCAGCACATTTCATCTTGCAAATTTATTCGAATTTGAGCGGCAGAACTCGAAAAGATAGTTTTTGTCCGGTTATTTGGTGACGTTTGGAGCACTCACATTTATCATTTCTCATTTGAAGATTTTTGTATCACGGTAGAGTTGATATGATATAGGCATATTGCTACGTAAAAGATTGAAGGTCAACTTTATAATCAAAGAATAAAACTATACACAACTTTTTGTGTGACATAAGCATCTAAAGCAAGGCTTCTATGCAATTTATTTCAATTCAAACGCTAAGCATTTGTACGTAATTGCATTGTGCAAGAAAAGCTTTGAGGACTGCATAATATTGTTTGCTAGATGGCTTAATCTAATTTTCATGTCTACCTCTTAACTGAAACCGTCAATGGCATCGAAAAGATTTTGAAAGATTTAAGAAACTGTGAGCTCCATACTGACTTGGTGACTTGCATGGTTGTATGTGCGGTTATTCGGTTATAGTTATATCTATAAAATAGCTATATTGTTACTGAGGTAGTTTGAAACTTTACGAAAGTCTGTCTATTCATTTCTGTTCAGATATGGATTTTGTTAAATTTGGTGCTTTGCATGAATTGCAAAATTGGTGTAGACTTAAAGCGAAATCATGTAAATACCACACACAGGCAATGTTGAAGATTGCGTAGTTGCATTTGCATTACAGGTAAAAGCACTACACTTCTTGCAGCAGACGAAACGCATTCAAGAATTCATACACACAAGAATTAAAAAGCGTTATGTCTCAGAAGCGTTCAATGCTTTTTTAAATCTGATTTCTTACTCAAATTCTACGACCCCGATTTTCATATAAGTTTTTTAACTGCCAACCTTCAGCTTTATAAGATATTGATATAACCGAGTTAAAATTTTGGGATTTTTCTCGAATCGCCCCGCAAACTCAAACACGCCAAAAAGTGCAGTTACAACACAACCAGATTAATAATAATTGAAAGTTGCTAATGCTACCAAACTGCTCTTCTAATCGACTGAATTTTTAAAGAAATAGTATTTTTCGTTATTTTCTGTTGTCTGTACAAACATAAACTGAAAGAATAATTGTCACGATGATCCGGTCCAACGATACAGTCTAAAAATGTTCTGCTGGAGAAAGTTTCGTACCAACAAACACGACTTTCTCTATCATTACCTTTATAATTTTATAAGCTACTGATAGCGTTGGAGGTTGAGCCACTAAAATGAGCAAAGACGAGGTAATAATATACATTCCACAGAAGTCTGATGATACCACATGTGGCAATAGAACTCACATAGTGTGAAGTCACGAAACTGTAAATGGTCACCCTGATAATAGAGAGACATTTAGTCTATGTGCCAGAATGTGACAACAAGAAAAATATTTATCACTCACATAATATTATAACAGTCCCACCTGTATGATATTTGTTTACATATCTTCTAACGAAGGAAACTGACAGACTGAAGACAAATAAAACCCGAGTTGATAGTGACCTTTCACCTTGACTTAGTGATGTATTGTTCAAGTACTTAACAACAAAATAACTACGTCAAAATAGCACTAGTTTTCTTGCGCTTTTTTATGCAAGCAGAAAAACAATCTGATTCCGAAATCAAACTTCACTGAACACCAGGATGATTCACAAACCTGCTAAAACTAACGTTTATAATACTTGCACCAACATTGGAGTGAATGCTCTCAAGCAAAATGCAAACATCGTAGATTCAAAGTCCATTCACATGCAATATCTATAGCACACGAGAACTCATCAGATTCAGAAGTTCAATTTTACTTTACATCGATAGCTTGTCAGTTATATTGACTTTCCCTCTTTTACTCGATTTTTGAGAGAGACTTTTTTAAAAGTAGAAGCATTTCGTCAATCACGATATCTCATGAGCAAAGCGAATTAAAACCTTTGCACTTTAATACCATCCAAAAATGGGATTTATCCAACACCTTTTCCATTTACGTCAGCTGCAAATTTTTTACAGTCCAGAGAACTGGATTTTCTGAGAATGTATCAACGCCAGATTTCATTCTTTTGACTTTTTTGTACGTATGAATTTGTTCTAAATTGAGTATTTCAGAGCATCAGAATTTTTTATCAAGTTTCAGATTTGTCTAACTTTCGTGTAATCGATTCAATTAGAAACAAATCTCGTATTATTTCACACGTCCTTTTTGATAATTTAATTTGCCTTTTAAATTCCTTTAGAGTTACGGGTTATGTTATATTTCTAAAAGGCAAGCTCGAAGTAATACGCGACAAACACTTTTTCATTTAAAAATGAAACACTAAACACCTGAGATGTCACTAAAGTGTGGATTAATTGAATTAAACGAAATTAAATCAATAACTCATGATAAGTGAAATGACTCTGATGATTTACAAACGTGATCCAAAGTTGGGGAAAGTTGAGAACATAGTTTTAAGCTTTCTCTTTTTGAAAACAAGGGAGATATTTGTGACTCACCAGCGCTACAGTCAAACTCAAACTGAGAAACAGATCCGAAGTACCAGTTGGATTTATGCGTTCACCACTGGTGAAAGCTCCCAAGTAAAGAAAAGATAGCAGTGTACTCATAGATACGAGCTCGCACAAATGAGAGTCCTAGTAAGTAAAACTCTTGTAGAGATGGTAGCTACGAAAATACTAGAAAGGAAACTGCATTGCAATAATATAAGAGGGCAACGTGATACTACTACATTTTAGCAATTTGCGAATATTTTTGTTTGAACTGTATGCAGTTTCACTGGGTAAATTTATACTATAAAATAAAATGTAGACGGGTATAGTCGCAAATGGGTTTCACAAAAGACGATTAATGATTAAAAGTATTTTATTCTCAAGACAAGCCAAAACCCTTTAAATATAGGTCAGTTATAGGAAGGTTGTGCCATTTGATATGGAAACGTTGCTGATCTTCAGACCATGGGTAGAAAATATCTGAACTGAATTGGTAGTAATATATTATGCAAACATCTTCTTCCTCAGAACCAGAAAAACCTTCTAATCAATTGTCAGCCAAATTGGCTTAGGAATTTTTTAGTTTTTGCGGACACACTGACTGACAGTGAGTCAGACAGATTATGTGACAATTTTCTCCATAAGGTATTCAAGAATCGTATTGATATTCAATTATATTGAAACAAAGCAAAGATTCCATTCTCAGGATTCATAATTTTATACGAAAGCCATTCTTCAAGTTGTTTTCGTGGTATTGTGTTGTACGCGATATACAAAGTAGTCACAAAAGCAAGTTTCATAAGCTGTTAGAAGCAAAAACAGTAACTTTGAAAGAAGTTTGAAATAATCTTCGCAATAAACAGAGCATGTGAACATTCTCAATCAATAAAGTAGTATCCAAAAGAATTTAATATTTTGCTACAATTCTAAGCTTTTGATGCTCAAAAAGTTGCCCATTATTGCATAATAAATGAAAATGTTCCAGTGAAATCTCACATCCATATTGTATGCCAAACTAAAATGAGTATGGTACCTTGAATTAGAAAAATAACTTTCTAGTATTCTCTGATTCATAGAAGAGATTCCTCTTCTTTGCAATATATGAAATATTATGTAAGCTACTGGTATATTTAGAGCCTGACTGTGTAACGTTTCTATCCAGTTATTCCTCTAATCGGACAACAAAATGATTTTCAGGTATCATGTACGAAATGCATGTTTTGTTGTTTTATAAAAAATAAAGAGTTACTTTCATGGATAACATACTTTTTAGAAAATAAACAAATTGCATACTCCACGAATGTATGTGTGTGGACTTATGGTAATCAAAAAAGGAGGAAGTTTTAATTCTCAAACAAATTGTAGCGTTGCAGGAAATTAAAGTATAAAATAAAGTACATAGTGTAATGTCCCTTGCTTTCTTCCAGAATGTTTTGAGAAAGTCTTTTAAATCATTATACTTATTACTTGTTTCAATTCAAATAACGGACACATCTTTGTAACAATACATGAAAATTATCTTAGCATATACATTTTAATTTAACATTGTGTTACCTTACCAATTTGTTTTACATTAACAAATAACCATGATTACATATATTTAGCATGTAAGTTTTAAGTAAATGTAAGCAAGTAAATTTCAAGTGTAAAGAGTGTCACGTAAGAAGTACAAACATTTAATAATTTTTTATTATATCTGTAAATATCTTTTATTGTCTATATAGTCTATGTCAATATAGTCTTTGTACCCATAATACGGGATTTTCTCTACTAAACACGATACACCGAAAACAAATTAACAGTACTATCGTTCACAATGCCCGTGTTTATGTATGATTCAACTTGTAGTGCTTGTGTTATGTTATTTTACTCAATGATCAAAGAGTTTTTCCAAGTTCAAAAACCTTGAAGAGATGTTTTTGTGTACTAAACTAGCATAAAATAGTCTATTCAATTAAAATTTTGTTTTTAAATGTTTACGAAGTGATATAAATCATTAAAATGATGTGATGTAAATACAAAAACTTCTGGTTTTACTGCGGAAAAAGTGTATTGACATTCTCTGCATTCTGTATTGGTGCTCCGGGAAGATTAATTAAGCTGGAAATACGTAAAGCCGTTTCATATGAAATACAACATAACCGTTTTTGCACATTTAGTGCTTTCAGAAAATGAATGAATGTAATATATTAGAGCTATCTTTATTAATGAACAAAATTTATATCGAATACTAAATTTTTCCTTTTATATGTTGAGGCATCCTAACTTTGTAAACATGTAAAAAAGGTTATTTCCATTTATCCTTTAGAATATTTACATTCAGAAACTTTTTGTGTATAAATTTTCATAACATGTAATATTGCCATCGCTCCCACATAATTCAACGGAAAGAAATTGTGGCACAAAGGCACACGGGGAGAGTTTTCTCACTATTCAGGTAGCAGCATTACATTCACTTTCATTACTTGGTATTGTTCATGGAATTGATTTTCACCTTTTAAAGCTCCTGTCTAAACAAAGCCAGGATTTAGATTTTGAAATTATTGAGTGATCATTGCTGCATTGTCAATCCTTTTCAGAATCCGAACAAAACCAAACATCCCACATTCTGGATTGCAAACAACCAATTTCTGATAAATCCCAAATAGAGGTGAATGCTCATTACAAAGAACATAATGTGCGATATTGATGACTCATTATTATGTAACTCTAGTTGAGTGAGCAAGTTCATAAATTACTTCAACAAAAACACAGGCTTGTAGAAATATACCTCTTTTCTTGTTATTTTACATACGTAACATTTTACAGAAGATATTACCTTTTCTACTTTAATTAGAATACAGTCAAATACATAATTATTAAACTAACAACTTCATGATTAGAATAACATCCATTGGAAGATTGATTAATCTTTTTTTTATCTCTATTAAATCCTGTTTTCTGGAGATACCCAGTAAAATCTGCAATAGGCTTCAACTGTTTTTATGAATACAAAGTTTCATTGAAGATTACCTTTTGTTTCATTCATTTAAAGATGAGATATAATCTAATATCAAGAATTTTTAGAAAGATTCATAGAAAACCTTTCATTTTTGGTGTTCTTATCTCATTTGCAGAAGTCAATTGCGCATTTACTCTAGATGTTCAGTCAGTCAGAGTATGCCATTCTAGTTTCTTGAGCGAATAAATTAAAGAGCTAATATGCTTCTATCAATATCAATTTCTGAGTACTACAAAAAGCTTAAAAACTCAAGAAATCTTGATTTATTTGTTTCTAATTAATGTCTTGTATGTAGTCCATCATATATTACTGCGTTTCTATGAACCCATGTAATAAACAGGCAATCTTGGAGCTTTCCGAAGAATTCTTGCATTCTATCACAATCATTTCCAATTTTCAAGATTGTTATCCAAAAGATTGTTAAAGATCCCTGAAGTGTACTAATTCACACAACTCAACAATCGAAAGCTCAAATTTTATTTGTAAGTATTAGAACCCATCCTACTTTTTTAACGTGTGTTTGGTATTTTACTAATTGAAGATGAAGAGCGACTACATCAAGAAAGAATTTTTTTATCAATATTGGTGCATGTGGGCTTATATTTACTCGTGCAGCTTATGGCGTCGCGTGCCACAATCACAGGTCGCAGAAATCACGAAGCAAAGCCTGGAATTAAAGATGATGCTGGATATTATAGGTTTTATTTTTCGGAAATTTCAATGAAGATGGTTTCATGATCTCGTGGCCTGGAGAAGCGTATGCGTCTTTGCTGAATGTAATTACTGATTAACGTGGAGTCTGTATTGAAAAGTGCAAGTTGTTATTTTTGCTGCTTGTTAGCACGACTAATAATTGTTTAAAGTAAATTTTTGGGTGTTTGAGGACACGCCATTAAATAAACATTCAGTCAGGAAAGTGCTAGAAGTACCTGAAGATAAATTAGAATTTACATTGCTTACATGATATCACTTTATTTTTGTTTACTTTGGAACTGATTGTATGTATGTATGTATGTATGCATGCAATTTATTTCAGTGTTAAAAAGTTTAGACATTTTTGTCTGGTTTGCAATTTCATCGCAGCTCAATTACGAAGCTCTAAGCTCTAGTAAAAGAGCTGAATGCTTTTTCGCAATGAATTCAATAAACTAGCTATAAAGTGATGCTAATTATGAAGTCAAATGTAAATTGTGATGTATGAACAAGATATGAAATAACACAATGAAAATATTCCTTGTAAATACTCGAGGGAGTGTTATGCAAGAAGCAGATAATCAATACCATATGAAAACATGATCAGTTTAAAAAAAAACTCAGTGGTTTGTTTCTGCGTGAAATATAGCAATAGTAAAGAAAATTCGGCTGTAGTTAAGAATACGGGGCCGCACCCAAGGCGCGGCTTTGTGTACTAAACGAAAGCCCTTGACCTGGGGAGTCGAATGACCACCCATCTCGGAACCCGCAGATGAGGGGTTCGTCCCCCAGGGGTAATTTCTCAAAATTGCCCCAAATGTGCATTTTACATGCATTTAACGTATCTCACTTCACCCCAATTGAGGGCGGGAATTTGGAAACATCGTTTCTCACTTCACCCCAATTGAGGCCGGGGGGTTTTTTGTAGCATCATCATAAATTGTACTTGTCTAAATTGTGTTAATAAAAAATCAAATTTTTGTCGAGTTTTTTATATCGATGGTCAGGTTCGGTTAGGCTAGGTTCGCGAATATAGGTTCGGTTAGGTTTATATAAGATCGGGATATGAAGGAAACTGATGTGTGATTCTATACGAAGAAGCTTAATGGGGGGAAGAGAGAAACCATGCTTCCAAATTCCCGCCCTCAATTGGGGTGAAGTGAGATACGTTAAATGCATGTAAAATGCACATTTGGGGCATTTTGAGAAATTACCCCTGGGGGACGAACCCCTCATCTGCGGGTCCCGAGAGGGGCCATTCGGCTCCCCAGGTCAAGGGCTTTCTTTTCATATACGAAAAGTATACTAAACTTTTTCCCAAAATTCTAAACGAAATAGAACTAAATTTTTGAATTGCAAACTAACCAAACGATAATTATTTTCAACAATACTTCCCTTTGCAATTAGAACCTGGTCATCCCCTTTTGCTGACTGTATTTATCTAGCTTACTATAAACACTTTTGTAGACATGTAAAAAAATAAAAACCATGAAATACAACAACCATCAAACAAATCATAATTCGCGTAAAAATGATAGATATTAAACTCATCAACTATTCTGATTGACACTAAATTTCATTCATTTTAATTAAACAATTAAATTGTAATGAGGTTATTACTAGTTGTTAATGGATTCACCACTGTCACCACATCTGATTAATACGCAATTTTTGCCTTTGCAGAAGATGATGGAATCTTTTCTAAATTCTACAAGATTTGTGCATCTAAAATTTTTCATTAAGTATTTTCTCACAATTTCATAATATTACTTGATTCAAAGTTTAGTCCCAAAAAATAGTCCTGACTTACTCAATCCATTTACAACTCTCATTAGATCATTGCAAATAATGAACTGATTGATTAAAAGGAAATGAAATTAAGTGCCAATCAGAATAGCTGATGAGTTATGTTTAGTTTTTATATTTGTGATATTTGTTTGATTGTTGTAATTGATGCGTTTCAAGGTTTTAATTTTTTTACACATCTAAAAAGTGTGCCACTACGTCATGGGGGTTTTTATGAATTATGACACATGAAATTAAAATGTGAAGGCAAGTTGATTTGAATAATAAATCGTTCATTCAAATATTCATTTTGTTCAGAATTTTGTCCACTCTTGGTTTATTTGCCGCTGAAACAAATTGTTGAGTGTTTTGAAGAACAGCTCATGCTTTCATTTGATATTCATTATCTGCTGCTTGCATAACACTCCCTCGAGTATTAACAACAAAATAAAGTAATATTGTGTAAGCAATGTAAATTCTAATCCATCCTTAGACACTTTCCCGGCTGAATTTTTATTTAATGGCGTGTCCAAAAGAATCCCAAAACTTACTCAAAATAAATAGTAGTTGTGCTAATAAAAATAAGAACTTGTACTTTTCCATAAAGACTCGACCTTAATCAATATTTACACAAACATTGAGCAAAGACTCATAGGTACGCAGAAATTGGGTGAAAATTTGTGGTCCGACATGTAATTCAATTCGTTAAATAAGCATTATGAGCTATATCCTCCTTGTAATCAACCAAAACGTGATCTATTAATCAGAAATCATTATATAACTATCATTTTGGCTCACAATGAAAACCTTTCTAACAAACTTGATGTCGCAAAATTTATAAAATATTGGCAATGGAAGATTATCAAATCTTAAGCTACAAATATTAGAAGTTTTACCAATGTATAATTTAAATTCCCTAAAAAAAAAGAAATGCTAAGAAATTGACCAGTTTTACCTTAGATTGACTGATGATGTAACAGGAAACGTGCAAATGTGTATTGGAACTGAAATGAACTTATCGTCATCGTGTGAACAATATCATATGAACTTAAATCCCAGTATATGTCATTATATATTTGACCTTTGACCCCTAGAATCAACTGAGGTCATGGGGTCACAACGCTATCTTCATTGAAATCTCCGTCTTAGAAAACCTATAATATCTAGTATCAGCTTCAATGCCAGACTTTGATTCGTAATTTCTGCCATCTGTGATTGTGGCATAAGACATAGGCCATAGCTATAGACTTCACACCCAAAAGTAAAAAAATATATATGCTCTTACGTGGAATCGTTCAAATATTGATTAAAAAATTTAATTGAAGGAGATGTCTATGACCTGTAGGCCGTCTAAATACAAAACATGTGTTAAAAAGCCATAATGAGTTCCAATTCTTACAAACCGACGATCAGAAAGAAGCAAACAAACTGTTTTAGAAAACAGAATTTATCCTGATTCTGATGTCTTTTTAATCATTCGACTAGAAGAATTTCATTTCATAGTTACAAGATAAACAAATTCGAACACTTCTCTTAGCCAACAAGAAACTCCAGCCACAATATCATCTATTCAAACGCAAAATAATAATACATCGTAGCACAAAATTGTGAGTAAAAAAATCAAAGCAACTTAAGTTTAATTTTTTTGTGAAACGCCATGAAGCACAAAACAAGAGCTGATCCTTCGATAATGATGGAAAGCTAACTAAAAAAAGATTAACATCCGGTATTGTTTTATTGAATCTTCTCTGAACGTTAAAGGATCAGCTCAGAAATGCTGCCATAATTTCAAACGAATGTCAGAATAACATCATGGAGCTCGCACTAACTTAATACAAAATTTGTGGACTGGTCTCAAGAAGTCTCAACAACGCATAAAATGAAAGTGGTGGAAAGGCATTTTTTCATTTTTTGGTTAAAAGAAAAAAAGAGAAGAGTTGAGTTTAATGCAAATGTCATGCTGCATTGATAAAACATGCAGTAATACGGTAATGCCTAGCAGCCTTTTCCGTTCCCCAAGCTGTTGCGTCATATTACGTTGTGCGACTTGTTATATTTATTTGTCCCGAGATAAAATTTGGGATCTGGATTGATTATTGAATTGTGTAGATAAGTACACTTCAGGATCCTCAGCGGTTTTGGATTTTGATCCGACGTGTATATTTATAGTAACCAACAATCTTGAAATCGAAATGATTGTGATAGAATGCGATAATTCTTCAGAAAACTCAAAGGTGTAAGAGAAAGCTACTTTCTCCTTCTCCTTCAACTATTGTATCAGCTTATTTCATGGGCACATATGTTAAGATTTGTTATT
>JAQIXW010002026.1:0-16854 GCA_034700685.1 Willowsia buskii | reverse complement strand
ATATGCTTTTATATATCTTACGATTGCATTTTTTGGCAATGTTTCTTGAGGATAATGTTACAACAATAAAAAGTTCGTTTTATAGTTTCATTTCGTTATGCTCACTGACCGAATAAAGTTGGACTGAAACATAGTCACTGATAATAAAAATACACGACTTGAGAATGAGCGTGTTCGTTAGCGGATTAATAAGTAATTAGTGAACATGTTCTGTACTGTTGTAAACTAACATGTACATAATAAGTTCGATTCATCATAAGATTATTATGCGAATGCGGTGCCAGCCAGCGGTGTTTTCTACGTGGTACACCTGCTTAACCCTTTACTCTTTAAAAACACAAATTTTATATTGCATATCGAAGAAAACCTAAAAATACTCTACTCATCTCTCTTACTATCAGTGATCAATGCATTAGAATATCAACTTATGAAGGAAAGACGATGCATTTACTGTGCATCCCACAGCTTACAAGGTCACTGTTAAAATAATTTGCATCCAAAGTTGACATGAAACGTCGACACCATGACATCTGACGCATGAATTTGGGAGGCATAATATGTATCAATAATATCACAATATATAATATATTTTAAGAGAAACAGGGTGATGTGAATATCTTAAAAATTACACGAGCTTAAACACAAATAAACACATTTTTCAACAAAAGCTCTCACACGACAGAACAGCAAGTACTGTAATTATTGTCTCTTTCCGAACCAAATCCTTTCACAATCTCGTGATATATTTCATGCTACTTTGATCATGTGTTTTGTTTTTTAATACACACTTACCGAAATTCTCGTCAGATGAGTGAGGGAATTGTGGAGATTGGAGCACTACTCTTTGTTAAACTCATATCTCTTTTTCCACTTGACTTGCAGACGTGACCGTGACGCGACGCGCTCGTCGTCACTAAAACCTCGAACAAGTATAAATCGGCGAGAATTCCCACTGACAAGACTTCCAACAGACAGATCCCACTGCACTGCACAGATCCCTCCTAATTCAGACACATGCACAATGAATAATAAAAATCAAAATGCATTAATATTTATACCTACATAATTGTTACAGAACTGTGAGAATTAACATTTACCAATTAAACATCCAATCCAACTAACTGTCTTTTTTCTGCGCTTCTCTTCTGGAATGGATATAATCACTATTTTCTCTATTTTTCACACCTTTCTTCACACTTCCGTCCACTAAAGCCTTCCTTCTCCACTTAAAATAGACAAGCGACGACCCTCTTGTCTAGAACAGCTCAGTTATCACTCAGCACACACAACCGACATAACAGCACAGGTATAAAACCCATTAGTGACTATTAATACTGAAGTATTTTTATTGCTGGCAGCAACTCTACTCCCATTATTATCCCTTTATCTCTTTACACATGGAGAACTTTTGGAGAAGGGGATAAAAATTAGAGTTTAACTGCTCTGCTCTATGTCTGTAGTACTTCTACAGAGATAATGATGGTAATGTTAATAATGAGGAGATGGATGAGGCGATCTGATGATGAGTATCGTCGCGTGTGTGTTTTCTTCTGAGAGCTCTCCTATTTCGACGTGTAGGAAAAGCTGCTCACATCATCTACTGTAGATACGGTAGCAAGAGGCAGAAAAAAAGTAAAGCAATAAGAGTAAAATGGATCGGATGATGATGACGATGAGAACATTCAGAGAATTGATGATATTAATGTTGGTAAACTTGCTGGTAATTGTAATAGTCAGACACACAGACACTCACATGAGGAGACTGAGAGGAGAAGGATGACAGGGCAAAATAGTTGGATTGGATTGCTTCTGGGATATTGGGATGATCATGATAATATGAGATTATTATGGAGTGGAGTAGTCGCTTTTTGCAGCAAAACAAGTAGTAAAAAGTGGTATGTGTTGGGCTCGTAATCGGTGTCTTGTCTTCTCCTCAAAAAACATACATCTACTTCATGTATGACTCCGCAACTATTTGCTGTGCTGCGAATAATATGTGTGTATTCGGCTTTTGCTTTTCAAGATTCTGGTTTCATTGTATATTATTTTGTATTGTTGAGTAAAGGAATTTCCATGTGAAGAAGAGAATGAAAGGGTTAAAAATGCAAAAAAAATGTAGGATAGCCGAGAAGAGATTCTTTAGTGCTTAGTCAATACATATTATGCAATGCGATTGCAAAAGCATAATATTCAATTTTTTTTTTCAGGTTTTCTTGGAAAATGTGAAGAAGGGGATGGAGAGTAGAGAGAGAGGACAGTGAATAAAGTATGAAGACGGGTTTAGAAGTGTAGAGAGGAATCCTTGTCTTCAGAGAGTGGGTTCGTGACAATGACGAGATGAAGGTTTCTAAAGAGTTAATGAGGCATGACGTCGAAAAATTGAAATATGATGTAAATGGGAGATGAGAAGGTGATGTAAGCTAGAATATGAAGAAAAAAATTCTTGCAATTTTATAGGAAATTCTTGAGCATCTATTATGAACACTATTGAGAGGGTCTAGAATAAAAATGACATCCATATTCATTAACAACTTATAACGGTCTTCTAACGGTAATATGATCGTATTCATTTTTTGGGGACATTGATCGCTCTTCGTTGAAAGGGAAGAGTGGAAATAAAAGGTTGACAGGGGAAAATGGGATGAGTGACAAGTTATGTTGGGAAATTTTGGGGAGCAATATGGATAGAAACATAGGTACTTGTGCATGCACGCACGGTATTAACTCATTGTTTTCGAGAGTTGAGTTTTCGTTCTCTTCACTCAGATTTTGTGGAGTTGAGAAAGAGAGAAGCTTTTGAAAAAGAAAGGGTTATACGTGTGCGTGCCATGCATACGTGTTATAAGTCAAAGACTTATGGTGACAGAGCGAGGATACTTTGGTGGATTGGATGATACATTATTTTCTGGTATTCATAATAATAATCCATAAATATGTTTCCTTGTAACAAGCCATTTTGCTCTGCTTTACTTCACCTCCCAGCAATAATGTAAACTCTTGTCTTCTCCTTTTTGATGCGAAAATGTAAAGGGTTGAGTGAACCGTGGAGGATATGAATGCTTTGCCATGCCACACAATATATAGCCATGCATAATGCATAATATTACGCCTAAATTAGCCGGAGCTCCTCTCCATGCATGGGAAACCCCACGGAGGGGACGAAAGGGTGCTCTGTTGCTGTGTAGTTTGTGTTGATTTCTTGTATTTCTATTTTCTTCAAGTTTCCAGCGAAATATAATACAGGCTGTTACAGAAGACAAGGAAAGTGCTGGAAAGTGGAAATAGCTGGAATTGAGGTACATGCACAGATATCCATTTTTAAAGCATGAGCTGCTGTCTCTGTCTCGCTGTCAAGTGCAAAGTTTCCAGCAGGAGGTTTTTGCTGGAGAAGGATGAACGGGTTGAGCGTTTCCAGCAGCACAACAACAGCGATGATCAGAGACCGGCTTGCGGCTTTTCTCTTTGCTGCGCTCTGCGCTGCTCCTCGACTGGAAAACTAGTGTTGACTCGTTGACTGGCACAACGCATTGGATTTGAGAAGCTCATAGAGTAAAGTATTATCTTGTAATGCCCCTCTGGCTAGTGGGAAAGTTGAGTTGTTTATTTTTCATGTTTGGATTTGTCTGTGTCGAGTCGACCAAATAAAAAGGGGTGAACGAACGACGCAAAATAACAGCAGGGTTTTGTTGTGGTCTCGGGTTTAGTAAAAGTGGAAGGGTTAATTGTTTGTTTAACTGGTTTCATGATTCCAAAGAGACATGGCGAATCCACATTTATTTGCTAAAATGGTAAGATACAATCTTTAATGGAGACTTGAATTGTATAATTGGTCTAGAAAGCAATATTTAAGTTCATAAATTAATGTTTGTGCTTTGTGTGGTTTAATTTTTTTCTAGAAATTGGGCAGCATGCAAAACAAGCAGGCTGCCCAGACAGTGAAAAAGGCGCTTGAAGAAGATCCAACAGTTTTCCAGTATGACGAGGTCTATGATGATATGGCCAGGGAGAGGACGGAAAAGAAGGAGATGGCGAAAGCTGATAGAAATCCGAAGTATATTCATGAGCTGATGAAAACAGCGGAACGGCGCACGAGGGAGAATGAGAGACGAATAGAGAAGCAGGTCCAAAAGGACCTGGAAAAAGAAGGGGATAAGTATAAGGATAAGGAAGCGTTCGTTACGAGTGCATATAAAAAGAAAATGGAGGAACTACGACTAATTGAAGAGGAGGAAAAACGTCAGGATGCCATTGACGGTAGTGAAACGTGTTATTTTACAAAGTTGGCCGACTTCAAATAATATTTTCAATAAGTAGCTATCTTTGTTAGTTTGTAACCTTTGTAATTCTATAATTTTTTTTCAGATATGACTGATGTTACTAAACAACAGGATCTCAGCGGGTTTTACAGACATTTATACAGGTCTACCATGGACGAGCCAGGTAAGGCAGTAGAGCCTTCCTCCTCTGAAATTAAAAAGACTGCCACAGATTCCTCCTCCGAATCGAAAGCCTCACGGAGTAAAAGAAGGGACAGCGACGACGAGGAGGATGATCTAGAAACTAAAGTACCTCCCAGCGGTCGTCGTAGTATATCCCCAGAAGAAAAAAGAAAGTCAGCTCGAAGGAACTCCGACTCGCATGATCACCATCGCAGTGCGGAAAAAGAAAGGTCGTCATCCCACCGCCACCATCATCACAGAGATTATAGAGAACGAAGTCGCAGCCGTGACAGGGATAGAGAGCATCACTCGAGGAGAGACAGTGATCGTCACCGTGACCGCGACCGAATAAGAGACAAAAGAGATAATAGGGACAGGGACGACAGACATCCCAGGGATCACCACCGTGGCGACCATGAAAAGCGGCGGGACAACACAAGTCACAGAGATAGGAGTCATCGTTATCATCCATATCCTCCTCGTCGTGATCGCGACCATCATGGTAGGAACCGTGAGGATCGGGTGAGAAGTCGCAGTCCCCCTCCTCCCACTCGCAAAGAACACCCAAAGTCTTCCACCACACAGTCTGGGAAAATTGAGAGTTCAAAAGAAAACTTTCGCCCAAGTACGAGTACCTCTAAGACCAAACCTGAGGAAATAACTGAGCCTCCTAAGCGGTTAAGTGAACACCCAGTTTGGAAAATACGAACTACTGGTCAAGTATTAGATGATGCACGGGAGCGCTACTTGGAGCGAAAGAAGGAGGGACTTGTACGTGCTATTGTGGTAAAGGAGAAGTAAATTATATACTCAGTTATTGTAAATGAATTAAGTTTTTGTTAAAATAAATAAGATCACGCTTTATACAGATAAAAAATGAAATATTTTTGTAATTAATAAACAATTCATTTATTTTTTACGATCCCATAAAATAATTTAAATTTCATCATTTTAATTGTATTATAATTAATAAGATACATGATTCATTTATAACAGTCAAAAGTAGTCACAATATGTCTTCAATTTCTCATAATATGATTTTTTCTCGAAATTATTGGTATTTTCTTAAATGTAATTTATAAGTAGCGGTATATAGTGTATTATCTTATATAATATTATATTCCTGTCAACATCTTTGTTATATTTTCAATTTAAATGAGTCCTGAAACGTCGCGTGTATCCTCGTACAAAATATTTCTTCTAAGATATCCTCTCGAGCCGCTTCCCTCGTCGGAATGAACTTAAAATTAAGATCTGACTAGAGATAATGAAAATAAACCTATGGAACCAGTAGAATATAGAAGATCAATCAGATTTTTTACTCACAGTGAGATAGAGTTGATGTATTACTATGGAAACAAGAGGCTTAACTACAATCAAGACTAGCTACCAAAATAATCAGCATTAGCACATCAGTAAAGTTGCACCAGGTTTTGATGATGGCGTAGAAGAAAGGATGTCAGATGCCGTTATGTTAATGGTTATAGTTTTTGCCTGAAAGTGGCTTCTATTTATGGGCCTACTGCTACTATCACTACGGTGTACAACCAGGAATGTCAATGTCTCATTGATGTCATTCATAAAGTTACTTCTTCAACGAAGAAACTGTCATCATTGTTATCTCTTTTTGCGGATTGGAGGAGTTCAGTGGCTGGGGAGCATTGACGGGCTTATGGTGTGCCATTTGAAGTGTTTCGTGTTCGGAAGTTTCATCATGTCCAACCAGTGCTTGAGTCGTTCTCCTTTGGAGCCAGTGCTGAGGACAATCCCACCTTGAGAAGTGCAAAATAAGTTTTTTTTTAATTAAATAAATTAAATCAATGCATGCTAATATTATGCACACGATAGAGCTAAAAATAATATAGTCATATTTATTCTACCTACCTATATAATCGTCATTTTTGCCCAGGTCCTTATCCCAAACTGAAATGACAAGCGCGAGTCTTGGTAAGTCCACTATGGATACTTTTAGGGAAAATTCTTCTCTAAATTCGGGATTGAGTGTACGCCACTTCACACTCGTTCTGAATTTACGGTTGATCGAGGAAGATGAGAAGCAACTGGTGCTTAATGCCCCGAGATTTGTGTCATGCAACAGTCTCCTGGAAAGAAAAGAGAAAACTATGTATATATATACCCCAGTCGGGTAAATGCTGAACTGGACAGCATGTGAAGCTCCATTACTTCATGTTCACTACTGGAAGTGAAATGATGCGTTTCCTTTCTTGGACTACTTCGAATTTGCCTTTGGTTCATTTGGTAAGAAAATGCAAAATGATCACTAAGCTGCCCATTACACGGTCAGTTTTAAAGGAGATTTGACTGCAAATATTTATTTAGATATCTGTTGCCTCAATTGTAAAATGTACTGTGCCTAGCGCCGCAGTAAATGGTTTCAAATTGTTAGTCTTCTGTTAAGCCATCATTTCAAAAATAGCACTTTGCGTAATGGTAGCTGATATATTAAATACATTCTGTAATCAATATTCTTTCATGCTTCTCTCATCTCTTGGTTTCCCCTTTCCCATTTTTTTCACCGAAACCGAATCTGCTTTCAACCTATATCCTTGAATGCTCCATTTTCCAGCATGAGTTATTTAAGCGCAAAAACTTCGCTTTCACCACACCGTGTTCCACAGGATTTTTCATGTATCCCCTGTAACGCAATTGTATTTTTTCCACAAGTTTCCGTTCAACCTATCGACTAACCATAAAAAACACGTTTACATTAAATTCGCCGTTTGCGTTTTTGTCAACTTCTTCTCGGTCTCCAGTTTCCGTGGCTCTGCTTCATTTCACTGCTTGCAGATACAACACCACAGATAAGCCCAACAAACACACAATATGTATGTGGGCTTATGTGCAGCACATCCATATCAATTTCTCTTCCTTTTAATCCGCTACCACTAACAAGCTAGATAGCATGTAGGGGACTTTTTTACAAGGAATTATTGCGGCAATACCTATAAACTATTTACGCCGATACATTACCAACCAGAAATCTAATAATGAAATACAGGATTTTTCTTTCTTCCTTCCTCTCTTTTCTCTCGTCTCTACCTATTTATTTCCGCTTTTTATCTTCCCTCGAGTAAGATAGCAGTGCATATTATTATACAACCTAAAATTGAACAGAAACACGCACCACACCTACTACAACCAAAGTGTATTGTAGTTGGCCAGAATAAAAATTGGATTGACGACAGGAATTGGAAGAAAGTCGAAATAATAAATGCAAGCAAAGAGACAAAAAAACTTACACTTTGACAAATGGATCCGATGTCCCATTGTGATCTAATGCGGGTAAATCCTGAGCCTGGATTACTCCCACAAGCAGCAAACTTTTCTCAGTCATGTAAGTCAACGACAGGAGAAGTCGTCCTCGGCCCCACTCCCTCTCTTCACTC
This sequence comes from Willowsia buskii, assembly GCA_034700685.1. Classification (NCBI taxonomy): domain Eukaryota; kingdom Metazoa; phylum Arthropoda; class Collembola; order Entomobryomorpha; family Entomobryidae; genus Willowsia; species Willowsia buskii. Next base: position 9,008 of record JAQIXW010002026.1, on the reverse strand, counting down.
TGCACATATGAGTTTGAGAAATTGTCAGAGAAAATTTGACAAAGGATAACACAAGAAAAGCATTACTTTCACGTTCGCCAAATTACAATCCTTCATTATCATTCGAAAATTATTATTTCCAATCAAATTACTAGAAACCAGTGAGATACATTAGTTGTCATCATTCATTATTCTTTGCATGCACACATTTTTCGCTCACGTTAGAAGAGAACAACAAAAAGAAACGTTCTCCAGAAGCATTATTATTGTCCAGAATACATAGGTAAAATATTTTGATAAACTAAGCAATGTGCATGCCACAATTTTCTTCTTGCTTTTGTTATCCTTATTATTATTGTTATTATCGTTATCATTCAATCCATATGGTGACGACGGTTAAAGGTAGAGTGAAAGTTACATAAAAAAAGATAGGCAGCAGGCAAGACAGCAACGGCTGCATCAATTGTAAATAGACTTGTGCGCGTGTTATGACCAAAAAAAGCTTCACTTTTCATTCCCCTTCCTTTCTTTTTTTCCTCTTGTTTTCGAGCTGTTTGAGATGTTGACTAGCTTGCCATGGCTAATAAATGCTGTAAATGTGAAAGTACCCAAAGAGGCGACGAAGAAAAAAAATGCCTACTCTCATTTTATTTTTTCCCCTCTGGAGCAGCAAGTGGCATGTGCGTGAATGTTTTCGTGAGTCAAGTAAGTAGTCTCTTTTGGTATGTTATGAAAGCTCGGATTAGCTATTTTTTTTGTCTGAGGAAAATCCACGCATATGGCACGGTTACGGTTACTCTAGTAGGATAATAATAATAATAATGTGATGGTATGGCTCGTGAGATGATGATGATGGTGTCAAGCAAGAAAAAAAAAGTAAACCGTTGGGTCTCATCGTCATCATCATCGCCACCACCTTACCTACTTTACTTTCTTGCTATTATTCTTTTATTATTGTCTACTTTCTTTGCGAACTTGTTTCTCCATTTTTTGATGTGTTTGACTTAAACCTGGGGAGAGTGAGAAGACACCGATATATCTTTGACTGTGACTGCGGAAAGATGTCAGTGAAAAGAAGACCACTTTCCTTTTCCTTTCTTCCGACTCTTCATTTTTTCCGAAAGCTTTTTGCAAAAGTAGTTGAAGTTTTTTTTTGTGCAGTGACTAGTGACAGAAAAAAAGGACAGAAAGAAGAAGAAGAGAGGAAACCATACGCAAACACATAAGCCATCATCATCATCATAAAGATTGTCCGTGGATGTGTATAGTATAGTAATGGATCTTGGTCTCTTGATAGTGGCCTCTTGCTGCACACAACACTGACTCTGTATACATATGTATTCGTGGAAAAAAGAAAGGGAAAGTAAAGAAAGAGTATTATAATTTGGTTTAAAGCTTGGTTGACTCCATTTCTTATGCCATCACATCAAAATCACACTAGACCTGAGACCATTCATTGTGCAACTCTCTCTTTCCTTTTTCCTCCTTCTCTTCTTTACACGCTTTTCATTCCACATGAACCATAAAAAATCAATCTAACTTTTCACCCTCTTTCCTTCTCTCACTATTTTCTCCATCTGTCGTTTGCGTCTTTCTTAAAATGTCCTTTTGCTGTTTCTCCGTACCCAATACGTGCCACTTGTTCAACTCCACGATGTAGCAGAGAATCCCATGGAGACTCGGAGAGAAAATAAATGCGAGTAAAAATTGACATCACAAGAGCAACTGCGAAATGAAGAGGAGGAGGAGATGGGAGAGGAGGTGCTGCGGTCTCTGACTAGTAACTTGTTCCCATTATCATATATCACCACCATACCAACTAAAAAAATGTCCAGAGCCAAATAGCCAACAGAATAGAGGAAAAATGCTGGCCAAGGATCCTGATAATGTATACACATAATATTATATGGACATGGCAATACATAGAAAACCTCATATATTATCTTGTGTGAAGATGAGTAAATTTTTCTGTACTTTCTTAAAAAACGAAGAAGGGAACAAGCTGTTTTTGACTTTCTGAGTGACTGACTAGTAGTGGTGACTGAAAGGAAGACTATATGCCAAGGGAAGACTGTCTGTTTACCAAGTTCCAAAAAAATTGGAGAAAGGAGTAATAAGAAGAGGAGGAGGAGGAAGGTGAGTAGCGTGAAAGTTTCGGTGAGTGGATGACTCCTTTGTCCTAGTTGTAGGATATCTTGATGTACTAAAATGTAGTGACGACGAGCAGGGTACACATATTTATTAGATCTTTGCGTAGGTACTTTTACGAATGCACTTACAAGAAAATAGGATTTTTTTGAGGGACAGCTGGAGGAAAACTGAAAAACTCACTAAGTCTCTCACACATCCCACATACATCTCCAGTTGGGGAGGAGAAAGTAGAAAGTTGCCATGAGCTTACATTCACTGGAGAAAAATAAGTAGCATTGTTCCTTTCGATTTCGCAATTCACTCGTAGGGAGAGGGGAATAATGGTGAATAAATGACCGGAGGAGGAATTGGTAATATGATCGGTTGGTATGGTAATGCAATCATTAAAAATTATTCTAGTTCTGAATAGAGCGTATGCCTATTCACTAGAATGAAAAGGAGAATGAGAAGAAAATAGGAATTTCTTGTAGTTTGGCTCATTTGACCAGTTTTTGAATAGATGAGGAAGTGGAAAGGTAGCTGAATGAAGAAAAGCTTTTTAGTGTGGATTTTTGTCAGAGAAGTAGATATTTTTTTGTATTTCTATACACAAAGGAATGAGAATATGAAAATCCTGGAGATGATCAAGTGACGGCAACCAATCCACGTAACACAAACCTACCTCCCAAGATATTAGGTGGAAGTAGCATCTCTATTATTTATTATGGTAACACAAAAAGTGATTCTGAGAAAAGGGACAGATATTATTTTCCGTCATTCTAATTCATCCCTATTTTTACTGCAGGCTCTTTCTTCTGGAATTCATATATAATACATATTTTCTTTTGTAAGTGGAACTCTAAATTATGCGGATCCAATTCAGATGGAATGAGTGGGTGTTTCTCTGAAAAAAGAACACATTCCAAGAATGAGAGAAACAGGCTCATCATCTAAGTAGACACTGTTGTATTGATTCCTATCGTCACAGTTGTTTATCTTACTGTGAAGGTTTCGTCGTTATTGAACACTTCAAATGAAGCATGAAATGGGAAATCAAGTGAAAGTTGTAATTAAAACGTGTGTCTTTCTTTTGGTGCTATTTTCTCTGTGGCTCTCACATTAAATATTTGTTTGCATGTGCTAACTATATACTAATTGCCATGTATTGCAAAAAACGCTTTCACAAAAGTTTTCACCAAAAAAGCTTGAATTTTTTCCTCTTCCCATCACAAACACACATACATACACATGCGTGCTAAAATAAGCTAATAATAATGTCATCGTGGAGGAAACAAAATGTATTTGACTCTTTCAGCATTCATTATACAGAACTGTGTTGTTAGCCTGACTCTTTTTCAGATTCATCAGTTTTTTTTATTAGAGGAAAAGTAAGGCTTATTTGAAAAGCGAAATAAAAAGTTCAACTTGAAAGTTTGCTCTTTGTCTTTCGGATTTCCCGACACTCATATTATTTGCTCAACAAGTAAATTCGAACGCGTTTCATGCGAACCAAACGTTGTTGCATGAAATAAGCAATGCAGCCATCAAATACAAGCAGGAGAGGGGAATCCCGAAGAAGCTCTGATATGAATTAGCGCAGAGAGAAAAGAAGCTTTGAATGTGTCAAAGTAAATGAATAGTGACAATGATGAAAATGTAAGCGACAAGTTGATTTGTAGCCTCTCGTATGTATGTGCTCTACTGCCGCTTCTCATGAATCGAGGATAAAAACTGGTGGTGTTTACAGATGCGCAAAAAATAGAGCATGTTAGTTGAGTTAATAATAAATTGTGTGAGAACGGGATTACTACGGACTAGAGAAAAAAGTTGGAGAAAATGCTCTTATGTTTGTTTACCTATGATGTGTAAACAGGCTTGCAAGTTGGTTGATGATGTGTGTTGTAATGACAATTTGTGTAAATGTATAGGTAGATAGAGAGAGCAGATGAAGAAAAAAGCAATTGAACGTTGTTTTTTATTATTTAAAAAGTAAAACAATGTTGATAAAAGAAAGAGAGAGAGAGAAAAAAAATGAGGAATTTGTATTTTCTCTGTGTGTTTCAATGTTTGCTCTTTTTATCTCCATTCTCCACCTTTTCTCCTTTATTGTCTGTAACCTGGAGAAAGTTTAGATATGCCACTGTGTGTCTGTGTATTTGTCTCTTTCTGGTCGGCTTATTTGATGATGATGGTGGTTGCAACAGTTGTGGAATATCATTGCTTGGCGAGCGGAAGAAGAAGACGCAGACGAGGAAGATGAGCCTTTATTGTCCTGTTTGATATTTTGCTGCTACCAGCGACACCAAACCAAACCACTGCACTGCTGCCTGTTCGTTTTTTCTCTCGTTTTGTTTTTCTTTGCTTTATTGAAGGTGACGTCGATTTTGTGGATGTTGATTTCGAGGATATTACACTGTCGTTGTTGTTCTCTTTTTTGGTGAGGAAGTTGATGATGATACGCGGTTGACAGAGCCACTTTCACCATTCCCACCACCACCATGAGTAGCGCTACGACTAGGACTACTTACCAAACGGCCTCGTTCCAGAGGTTGGGCAAAACAGCGTGTCTGTTGAGAGCGGAGTCGGTGCAGAGGTATCTGTGTGGTTCCCAGGCAGTCCTTTCCCCATCTGTCTTCATCTATAAATATCATAATTTACACAAATACAGTAATTTGTGGTTGTATGCACACATACTTCATTTCAATTTATGATAATACCTATCTAGGAAAATGCATCAGTGTTTATGAGTTCGGGCGGAAATGAGTGGGAAATAAATTGAAACTGAAGCAAATTCCCTACATTTCATTCACTGAAACTCACATGATGCCGAGTTGTATAAATGCGTGGGAAATAAGTGATCATGTAAAACTGTAGTAATTGATCACGATTGGATATTTGAGAGCATTGGATAGAATACGTATTATGTATAATTCACTATGCATTTGCATGACAGCATCATCACCACTTTCATGGTCATCATCTTGATGATTGCCTTGCAAAACCTGACATAATCCTGAAAAAAGACTGGAACAAGAGGCAGGATACCTCTTACGTATTTTGTGCTCTAGAATCATGCACTTCTATATAGCGTACGAGCAGTTATAATTGGTATGATCAACGATTACACGGGGATTAGTTGTCACTCTGTTACATTACCGAACACATTTATTATTCTGCTTGGTGGCGGTGATGATAAAAAGTATGGGGATGCCAATAGTAGAGCACATAGTGCACATGATTTTGCATACGCAATTTACATTAATTTTTTTGCTGAAAAGTGCTCTCCATTAATTTCGCCCTTGATGAGCACATTTGTCAGTAGGTATATAGCAACCTATTTCTTTCCATTCGTTGCATTCCAAATGATGTTTTGCTAAAGCCTCAATAATATTAGCTTTTGCTTGCTCTTCTAGTCTTTTCGAGTTGTCTCAATTAAACTCAAACTAAACAAGTCTAACAAAAGGGTAGTTTGAGAGCATTTTACTTAAATTTAATTAATTAACAGGACTCAAATACAAATACATCAAACACCCATAGAGAGCAGATAGGAAATGGATTGAAAAATGTATGTACGCTTGATTTTTAAAAGAATGATAGTAAAGCGGGTGACATAATGTGACGATTACGATCAAATATGAATTGTGTTCGTAAGGTTTGATGAATGGCGTGTTGCCGTGGTTGTAAATATAAAAATGGATATTGGAGGGACATTGGAAGCACGTAGAATCACACGTGAGTGTATAAACACAAACGAAGAATAAAAAAGTCCTACATTTTGTTCATCTTTTTGGAATCGAATGAGAAAGCAAATGCTAATATGAATAACTTGCGTTTCTATAACGAGCATATCATGTTCATATAATGTAATGTGAGTAATAATGATTGAGTAAAACACCAATAGATTTTTTTCCTCTTTTTGTAGTTTCCATAGACGAGGGGAGGAGGAAATGAAAGTAAATAAAAGAGGAAAAGATGAAATGAAAGCATGAGAGAGAAAGCGAGAAAGAGAGAGAACAAAAAGCCGACAGGAAAAGCCTTTTTAATTGATTAACTGTTGAAACTCGCTGCCTGGATGTGTATAATATGCTATTATTATTGCCATCGAGAACAGAGTGGAGTTGATTTCATCATTCATGCAAAAGAGTGAAAGGTAGAAAGAAACCGTCTTTTGTATTGTGTAAGAGATGATGATAAAGCATAATGGAATTCTGTGCTGAGATCATAAAATCATCATTCTCTTTTGAGTACACACGTTAATGGATAGTGATAACATTAATTATAATTGTAATATATAAAGCCTGTTTAAATAGTTGTCTACACCACTGGATAAAAAAAAATGTTCATGAATACAAAGGAAAAGAAGGAGAAATAATTGGATTGCTTACCCATCACAAGTATTTGCAAAGTTTGCCAGGTGAGGTCATGTGGAGTGACACCGTAAAATGTGAGCGTTTCGTTGAAAATCGGGTTCACAGACTTGTGTATCGTCTTCGTTCGGAGATGCGTCCCCTGACAATTCAAAACGATGATAGTAGTGAGAGATTGTGGATGATAAATTGCAAAACAAGGAGGCGAATAAAAGCAAGAAATAAATTAGGTGACATGTATAATTGGACAACTGTATAGTATCATTAAAAATTGTGAATAAGAGAGAGAGAGAGGCAGATGTAAGGCATGTACATAATATTTGCAATGCTAATTAAGAAAGTTTTAAGGAAAAAGTTTCGAGTGTGGAAGTGTATTTTAGCCATGTGTATGTTATGGATTGAATTGACAATAACAAAGAGAGAAGAAGAAGAATCAAATACAAAAGTTGTGAAAGTTGTTCAAGTGTTAAGAGAGTGAATATGAAGTTCAAGTGAAAGAATGAAATGAAAGTAGGCTTATAGCATTAAAACATTCTCTCTTTCTTTGCACTGTCATTCTATTCAACTTACCTCGAATCTGGAAGGAATTAACTTGAGAATACAGTAAGGGTCTGATAATCCGTTAATGTCCGTTGGGGTAAGATCCTGCAACAAGATCCATAATTATCACGTTATTTTGCATTACTTTTACTGCAAATGTTACTGCGAATGTTACTCCTACAGTTCTACAACTTGCCATTATACTCCACATAAAACTGTAATAATAGAGCATGTAAATAGAAAAGATAAAAAAAGTTGGAATCATTTCAAAACTGAGAGTCGGGTATCATGGCACAAGACTTTTTGTGTGTGCTGTTCCTTTCTCTTTAAATGCCAGCATACAAATGTAACAGTAATTTGAAGAACACATTTTTACCCCATGTTTTTTTGAAAAGTTCATGACAAATTCAGATCAGCGCTTGCAGATCTTTCTCCACACAATACGATATGACTTGTTCAACTATCTAATCGTGAGTGTGGAAAGTACGGAAAATGGAAAGAATATTACAGCTTAATCTCCTCAGCATGACACAAAGCAGCTTTGAGAGTGCGACAATAATAAAAAGTGAACATGAATTTTTCATTTGTTCCATGTCTTCCTTTTTCAAAACAAAAATGAGGGAAGGGCTCATAGCTCGTAAAAGAGGAGGAAAGCTCCATAGCTAGTTATTACGAGGTAGATGCATTAAAATTGCGAACAAAAGGCAGTAGACCAGTTTGTCTATCTCTATATGATTTCCCACAAAATACACACATACCTTTGTATTCATCAGTCGGGCAGATAATATCGTTTCGTGAAGGTCAAACTGGACGGGTACCCATTTTTGGAAATAGTAATGCTGGAATAACCCAATATGGTATTCTTTAAGGTCATTAAGCAATCACATAGTTTGCTTTCGCTACTTTTTCAGTTTGTTTTCAATAGTCGGCTTATTTACTGCTACTTAAGTGGTATTACTTTTTACTGCCTTTAATGCCCCTTTTTCTCATTCTCATAGTTATATAGGTAGATAAGTTGTGTTTGTTTAAGGTATAGTATTGTTGCTCCTGTCTTGTCACCGACCGTGTCTTATGATACCACGACGACCATCAACAGCAACACCACACACGACGACAGTCTAACATTTTCTTTTTTAAGGTCTCTGAATGTCTGTCTGTTGCAGTGTCACTGCAGCATATGCTGTTGCTGCTTGTCTTAGACTGAAGTAGTTTTTTTCTTCATGTTTTTATGATGTTGTTACTTCTTTTCAAATTAAGTGATGCGTGTAACAACCTTTCATCATGTGTTTCTGCTTGAGAAACGATTTGACGGATTAGAAAGACTATGCTGTTTTAGCCATGTAATATATTTGCAACAAATAGGCAAAATACCTATGACTGCACATTAAGAGAAGTGAAAGTTTAAAAAAGATATGGAATAAAGGAAAAGAATGGAGAAAGGAGTGAAAGTCGAGTAAAAGTGGGAAATGTTGACATTCTGGAACACATCATGTCATTGCAAGATGCTAGCCTTGTTGTTTACAAGATTATGGTAGAAACAAAAGGCAACTAGGCGAAATGTAATAACGAAGAGAAAGCAAGGAGAAAGTACTTTGTGTCAATTGCTGCAAGGACACGATGGCCAAGGCACACCAAAGTAATGATTGTTTTTTAATCGTAATCCTTTTCAGGTTTTTGTGTCGCTTTTTTAGTGGGATGACTGAATTCAACATGATTTATCTGTTAGACTGTTGTTTTTAAGGAAGGAAAAAATTTAATATCTTACGACAACACTTGAATGGAATTATATCAGCAAGTAACTTGTAAAGACCTAGGAATCTTAATTTTTAAAACTACTTGTCCATTCTTCAACTTCAAAAAGGTTCCCATTTTTTAAAGAAAATAATGTCTGCACTTTTAACCGTGACCATACCAGCAAAGTTTTAATGTATCTAAATGTCTTGTCATTATCTCAAGAAAGCTATTAATGTTAGTTTTTCATTCTGTTCGAAA
>JAQIXW010002025.1:0-16859 GCA_034700685.1 Willowsia buskii | reverse complement strand
ATAACTTATTTATCTGGAAATGCGCTGTGTTGCCTCATTAGATTAAGAGGATTCTATATCCAATCCACATTATTCCGGTTGGGAATATTGACGCTTAATAATTTTTTTATTCGTTCGTCTCGCCTTTTCAAATTGAGACAAATAAAATCCATTTTACTCGTGTAGGTGAAGTCGAACGATTATGATATAATTTATTAAACCTTATGGAAGAAAGTTCTGACAAAATACTGAACTATGAAAATGGTTTCTCTTTTTGTCGCTTTTTTATCGCTATCAGCACTCCGTTACATTTCAGATTATTCTATCTACGCACCTAACATAAGGAATCACATACGACAGAAGAAACTGTCAGTTCCTCTCTGGACTTTCAACGCCCAAAAGATTCACAATTCTTGGTCCACACAAATTCCATCATGATCATTGCAACTGGAACTCTTCCAATTATTTTAAGAGTTTTGAAAAATGCGCGATCCCGATCCCTAATCCCCATAACTTTCCCATTTCCAATCGACTACGATCCAAACCTGGAGCAGTTCTTTGTGAAGCCTTCTTACCCAGCTTGGTGGGGATTCGTGGCCTGTTCTATTCTCATGGGAGGATCCATGCTGACATATCCTCTCAAACTTGTGAAACCGAACATGCCCCTTTGGGAAAGTATCTTGACAACCTTTGCAGTCCTTGCGTATGCCATAATCTCCAACTATGTGTTTCGGTTCATTCATTTTGAGCGGCATTCAGTTTGTCAGTTTCTCAATTTACTCATCTCCTTCGAGAAGCGACACGTCCACTCCAAATGTTCGAAAAATGCTGTTTCCGAACAGTGGCAGAATCGAGAAAGCAAAGTGCTGTCAGTTGTGACCCGAATGCTTGTCGACTCCTGCATTGTATTGCCGACGGTGGCGCCACTACTCGCAGCTCTCCTTCCCACGTCACCCTGGAATCCCTTGTGCTCAATTCTTGTCGCAATTGGCCCCGAAAATGTACCCGGATTTTTAGAAAAACCGACAGTCTTCATATTTTGTAATTTGTTTATTCGGATTTATCTCCACTTTTTTGTTTTCTGCTTTTTCATCAATTTCGTCGTTGGAGTGAACGCCCTGAAAAGTTGCATTCTCGCTTCTGAAAGGATTCTCATGGCTGAATCAACAGACGCGCGAAATCTGAGAGACGGGCTTATACCAAAGTTAACAGCTCTTCGGGAATTGCAAGTGATCTTCAACTTGTACAACAGCTTGCACAGATCAACGTTGATGGTGGGCGTTTTCTCGATGACCATATTCTCCAGCATTACGCTCACCTATTTGTGGATTGGGAATTTCCGAGAACTGGAGCCACCCATGTTGATATTGTGCCTAGTATTATCAACCGTCTGGGCATTTGAAATCCTCAATGGATTCGGAATGGCGGCAAAAGTTTACAAGGCGTTTTGCAAGGCCCATCTCAACATCAGTTCAAAACTGAAGCTGGAGAAGGTCAGGAGTGGGAATTTCTGTGGGAAACGGAACGAGTGGCGATGGATTGAGCGGTTTTGGAAATCTTGTCCGGATTTGAGGGTGGAGTTCTTTGCAGGTCACTTCTTTGACGCGACAACACCACTCGTCATATTTCAGTTCTGCTTGGATCAAACAATTTCTCTAATTCTTTTGCAGGAGTAAATCGTAGGGAGCAACCCTAAATTCCCCGAAAATGTAAATGGTTATTTATTCACAAAAGTTGAGAAAATACACGGAAATTGGGTAGAGTGCTATCGGCCGAACATATATATAACTTATTGCTTTCACTTTACAATAATTTATAACACGACTACTTACTTATTACCATTTTGCTTCTGGTTTAAATTAGATACTATGCTTACTTCAAATAAGAGTAATATTGTTTGTGAGGATTTGTTAGGATATTAGCTATATGGAATTCTAAGTGAATTTATAATCTCTCTAACAAGTCCATCTTAGTGGTTTTCCAAGAGTGCTTCAAAATTTAGTCTTTTTTCAAATCTTCAAGTTTTACAAAATTGATCATCCCGGAGTGTTAATATTTACCATTTTCAAAAAGTTTGTAAAAACCTTATTAAACTCCAGTGAATTGCTAAGCAGTAAATATCCACCTATGGAATATTTATCAGCGTATTGTAAAAGTGGCAGAGGAAAAGCACTATATATTGAAAGCTATATAATAAGAAAAAATAACATTTATCTGCAAAAGTAGAATAGATAAATAACTCACTGTAAATAACTCATAATAACTAATTTGATAGTAGAAAGAAGGGTTGCAAATTTTGAAGGGACTTGCTGAAATTGGCAACCAATTCGGCATACACATCGCATTATTGTAAAAGCAAAAAAGAGAACGTAAACGACTATTTTTGTATAAGGAGCATCAATCGATATCAATAAAATATGAAAATGAATAAAATGTCGATTTGACTACATTTCAAATTTCAACCAAAAAGAATTTTTAATTCAGTTTTATTTGATATAAAGTAAATAAGTTTAATGATAATTCAGATTATTTTTTAGTAAAAAAATGCGTTTTTATAAAAATCAGGGGATTTTTATTTGATTGATTTTAAGAAATATAATACATGCAAATTTTGACAAATCGGATTTCTCCAACTTAACGCATTCGCGTATTTTTTTATTTTCAACAGCTCCATTTTTAGCTTACATGTCTAGCAGGTTATGTTATGTTCGAACTAGCATGCTATTTTTGGGGCTTTAGTTACATATACCACACATTTAGATATGCTTACGTGACATGTTGACTGTCTACAACTTGGTCGGGAGCAATAACACAATATTTAAAATAGACAAAAAACTAAGCAACCGTTTGCCACAACAACTCCATTGTCTACAGTAGTACGTGTGCTTTAGGGCGAATAAAAGATATGTGCTACGCTATAGATGAAAATTGAATATTAAAATTCCAGTGGAAAACTATAGATCCATAAAGCACCAATGACTCTGAAAATGCCGAGCAATTGCGGCAAAACAATTATTTAAAAAGATCCAAATGTTATGCAATATAACTTGTATGCGATTTCACAATTGAAATTGAGATATCCTGCAAATTAGAAGAGCATAACTTTAGAAAGCAAAATGGTTTTTAAAATGATGTGGGTGCCTGTCACAATATTATATTTTGCTGGTTTAAATACGGCAGAAACAAACACCAATTTTGAGGAAAAAGCTGTGCAAGACAGCTTAAATTCATTCCTGAGAATCTTATCGGTCTCTCAAGGAAGCTACGAAGTATTTTTGAACTGTTGGAGGCAGCTGTCTTTCAAAATCCAATTTCAAAGCTATTCATTACGTTATCGAATTTATAGCAGTGAAACTAAATTTTATTTCTTCAATAAATACCCATTCAAGTTCACTCAGCCGTTCCATATTGTGATTGCATGTCACGACACTTTGGATGATGTCAAATTCCATCTAATCGCCATGCACACAACGACTCTGCTTCTAGTTCCAATACGTGGAATTAAGGATGTTGAACCCAACATAGATCGCATTTTTGACCGAGAATGGAGAAATTATCCCGCGTTGAAAGTCTTGCTTTATGCGGTATCATCTCTAGAGCTAGAATTTAAAACTAAATACAAAGTTGTTTGCAATGGGTACTGCTCTAACCATTCAGCTCCAAGTGCAAATTTTGATTTCTCAGCCATGATAAAATTTAGCAATCCACTGCTTTCACATAGGGAATATTTTCAACATGGAAACTGGCAAATAGTTGACGCGCTACTATTTGGAAATCTTGCATATTTGAAAAAAGTTGATTTAATTGCCTGCCAACATCTTCTGTTTTCGCACAAAAACTATCCTTTTTGTACCAGAGAAATCATGTCCACAATTCAGCTTTCCATACAGCACAACGTTTCGTTTCGTTTACTTGACGGATTCAATGTGAATGTACAAAGAAAAACTGAGAGATGGGATGGGCAGTTTATATTCCACTCAATATTTCGCACAGGTTATGGTGCCATCCTAATTGACGACTACTGGAAAAACACAGGACTTTCGCTGTCACACTACAGCACACAGTTGCTAATGTATTGCCTAAGCCACGCAAGCAAAAACAAAGAGAGAATCATTGACTTTTTGACATGGATCCAGCCATTTACATGGATGATTTGGATATGCACAATGTGTGCACTTGCTGCAATCACATTGCAAATAAAACGAATGGGGAAAATGGGCGGTGAATTATATATTAGGCAATTTCTTAACAGCGTTGCCGTTTTTCTTGGAAATTCTGCTCAGCAATACATGAGCAAAGTCAAGTTTTGTGTGCTCCTTCAGTTTGTTGGAATGTTTCTTTGTGGCTTCTATGGAAACGGAATAATGAGTACTCTTACCGTTCCTGAGCGGGTTCAGCCATTCGAGTCACTAGAAGAAGTGCTTTCAGCGGGATACAAAATATTATGGGACTATACTGAAAACTTAACCCCGTGGCAGATATACTCCAATCAATTCAAAATTAAGGGTTTGCAGGAGAAAATGAAGACTTGTTTTCATTCTTATCGTGTCAAAACGGAATTGGAGAAAGCCGCCCTTCTTACAAGAAAGTATTTGGATATAGTTGGTGCAACTGTCCAACACATAATGTTAAATATAATGAAAGACTATCAAGTTACGGAACTTCACATGCCACAAGCTGAATGCTACACGCTTCCTGAATACCTTGATACTTTCCCACTGTTCGTAGAAATGTACGCTGTGAATCGTCACTGGATGATGCAGACCTATGCCCGAATTAGAGAGAGTGGACTGCCAGAAAAATGGAACTACGGGGCGGGACTGGCAATGAAATACGCTTTAAATGTGTCAATTGAAGGTCCTAATCCTAACAAAATTTTGCCAGGAGAACAGATTTCGCGCCCTGATATTCTAGGCATTTTTATTATATGTTGCATATTTTACGTTTCGGGATTGATTTATTTCATAATCGAGATCTTATCAATTCCTAAAACAGTTGGGATTGAATCTCGCTCCGACACTGTACGCACGGCACAAATAATTTCGGAGCGAGGAGATTTGGCATCAAGAAAGGAAACCTTTTTCGTACATTCGCGTCAGGAAAACCAAGCAAATGATGGTGGTCACTTTAAATAAAGATATCCTTCAAGATCATCCTCTTGAAAAGACCAGTGGCTACGCGATAGGAAATCCCCCCAACTTGAACAACCAGGCTGAAAACAGTGATATTGTGGCTAGGACAACTGAGTGAGCCTAACGTTGGCGTAGCAGCAAAGGGGAACGGTTTCATAAACCAAAGAAGTTTCAATGACCTTATTTTAAAATATGGGAAACCAGAGAGGCAGAAAACGGAGGAAAAATAATTCCTATTTGCGCAAGCAATGCGATATTGCAGTATCGAATTTTTCATCATTAATTAGTACTAAAGAAAGATGAAGTAAGTTTTTGGTAAGTGCGGTGCCGGCGGGGACTAATTTACAGAAGATTTAATATTTTCTTTAAATATATATATTTGTTCATTTCTCATGTTGTTCATTAAATAAACGTTTGTTTTAAGCTAGATGAATTATAAAACAGCTTTTACTAAAAGTCTTAATTAATTAAAGAAATAAACTAACAAAGTATTATTTTTCTTAGATGCAAGCCCACTATTTTTTACTGTCAGTGTGTAAATACATTTTAATCTCTAAATTGGTAGAGCGAAAACAAACGGAAATAAAAAAGCCGCTTTACAGAAATATTGTGAAAGGACAAACTGGTGAAAGTATGCACGTTTACGTACGAATTCATGCTAACTTTTGCATGATTTTGTGTGTGTTCAACGCACGCTAATATCTAAACGGCATACATATGTGTAACTATTAATTTATCAAATACTAGGTACACGGCCTGCCACCTGGCAGGCTAGAATTAAAGCTGATTAATACGAATTCTTAGAAAGTACAAATGACCATTAAGGGACTAAAAATTTGTTTAAAAGAATTCACAAATCCCTCATGAAAAAATCAATCACAGCATTGGCACGTCAACACTTGTTAAAAACGTTTGTAGCATTTTTCGTGCCAGCAATGTCAAGTAAATTTAAATTAATAATTTGCGACATTATTGCACACAAAGGATCCACGCTCACATCAATGTGTGTGACGTAACAATAGGTTTGTATTTCGACTTCGACCCATCGAAGTAATAAGATTATCAGACATGGGGGTTGACTGTGGGTTATCCTTAATATAAGCATAGCACAGCTCTTAATCCATTTTCCCATTTCTCATCCCGCATTGCCTGTTCAACAATAAAATTCACTGATGAAAAAATCAAAATCTCTGGTGTAAAAATCAGAATCTCCGATGAAAAAAGCCAAATTCCTAGTGAGAAAATAATAATCTTTGATAATAGTCAGTAATTTTACTCAGGAATGTAATAGTTTTGCATTGTTTTGTCAACACTGTCCATGAAAGTAAATAATTCTTACATAATTTGTTTGAAAACGAAACACAGTAATACTTGTGTAATGTCATATTTATGTTTGATATGGTACCAGGACGCAAAAAAGATAGTTTCTTAGCTCGCTGCCGTTTACTGACGATTAGTCTAGATTTTTAATTCTTTAAACACTCAGATCCAAAAAAACTGGAAAATCAGAATTGTGACAAGCAGTTTATTCAAATTAACTTACTTTACACTTTACATTATGCTCTATCTCTACCAATTTATTTTAACCTTTAGACTATAATGTTAAAACTGACATTAAAATCTATTTAGCTACTAGGCTAGTCATATGTATATACTATATATTTACAGTCTTAAACGTTAACATAATCTAATCATGAGTTCATTATATGTAAATATTACATGGCTAGGCTTTAAAAGCCGAGTGCCAGATGTTTATTATTAAAAATAAAGCAATTTCTGATCAAAATTACTTTATGTGTGGGTGTAAAGATATTTAGGCTTAAGTCGTACGTCTACTAGATTCACTCAAGCAGAATTAGGCTGATAGTTTGCTGCAAGCAGGACTGAAGGAGAACGAGTGGCGTCGTTGCATCAAAGAAATGTCCTTCAAAGAACTCAACCCTCGAATCTAGCCATGACTTCCAGAACCGCTGAATCCAACGCCACTCTTGACTGTTTTCACGAAAATATCCACTCGTGACCTTCTCCAGCTTCAGTTTCAAACTGATATTCCGATGAGTCTTGGAAAACGTCGTGTACACATTTGCTGGTATTCCGGGTATTCAAATATGAAGACCAACGGCTTTTCGAAATATGCAGGAAAATAATTGGGGCCAATTGCGACAAAGAGTGGAGCAAACGGATTCCAAGGCGATGTGGGCATTAGGGCAGCAATCATTGGCATCATCACCTTCGTTGACCGGAATGAATCGTCGAAAGTACGAGCCAACAGTGACACCATTTTGCTCTCTCGATTCCGCCACTGTTCGAAAACAGCGTTTTTTGAGCCTTGAGAGTAGACGCGTACCCTCTCGAAGGAAATCAGCAGGTTGAGGAATTGACAGACAGAGTGGCACTCAAAATGAAGAAAGCGGACAAACCAGAAGGTGCTCAGGACACTTTCCCAAAGGACCATGTCAGATTTGATAAGCTTAAGAAGAGCTTAAAGAAGCGATCCTCCGATCATAGTGGAAAAATGCACAAGCCACGACCAAGATGGGTAGGAAGGCTTGACAAAGAATTGTCCGAGTTTTGGGTCGAAGTCATACGGAAACGGGAGGCTTACGGGGATGAAGGACCGGGATCGGGTATTTTGTAAGGCTCTTAAAATACTAGCAAGAGTTCCAGTCGCTATGATCATGATGGCTTCCAAACTATTAGTGTGAGCAGAGACCTGCATAATTGGGAAATTCCAAAGTTGTAATATAATTTGATTTTATTTGTTACCAAATATTTGGTTTGTTTTATTATAAATTGGCAAGTACTAAATATAATACTTACAGTTAAAAGCGACGATAAAGTTACCAATATCCAGTATTAGACAACCTATATAAGAATGGGAAAGGATTTTTTGCCACTGTCCCCAATTTATTCCCACTAATTTGGCTGTATTCCTAGTTGCCTTTTTCAATGGAGCTTTTGCCACTATTTTTGCCGGTGGAATTACAGCTAATTCTTTAAAATTATAATAATTATTTATGAATTGGTCACATAGCCACCTTGACTCCTGTGCATTTAGAACTGCATCAAATCAAATTTTAATGCATGTTCGCGTTACTTTTAGCACGTCAGTCTAAAATCCAAAGTACAGGATCAATGTGACTGAAAAATAATTCAGACGTTTTAGTTGTATATTCCCTGAAAATAGTGGCAAAACATTCAAACTAAACGTCACGATTAATGTATCGAGAGTAATGGGAATATTTCGAGAACAGAGGCGTGTATATTTTAGATAGTGATGATGATCCCTATAAAAATAAATAATCAAACTTTCCGCTCAACATTGAAGTTTTATAAAGTTTCTATTTATTTTAGAGCTTTACAGAATTGAAAAGGGATATTTTCTCTCAACGTCAGAGTTGTTTCCAGTAAAACAGATTCTGCTTTTTGGCTTTGACTCCACCTGTTTTTGGTTCCAAGAGACTAGGCTTCAACCGCACAAGTGGTTAGTGAGTTGATATGCATTAAAAAATATTTTTCATTTAGCCTGACTTTATTTTAAGCCTAATGCTACCAATAAAATATTAAATATGAGAATTTTTATGTAAACCACTTAAAATATGCCACTAAGTAAGAAGAGTTGTATAAAATGGAATGTGGTAGCTCGATCAGAAATAAGTACTAAATAAATCAGTTGACCTTCTTCTCGTCGAACGGATTGTAAATACTAGCATGTTAATAGACCTGGCACTTCAATTTAAGCCTTACTTATCTACAGCATTAAAAGAGGACGACTATATTATAATGTTTTATGCTTCGTTTTATATCAACCTCAAAAGCAAACTTCTTATCTTCTTCCTAATCTTCTTATTCCTGCTGATTATATCTTGTTCTTACGAAATAATGAGATTTGGGTAACCAAGCCATTTTAGTAGATGAAAACTTTAACAATTTATTATTGAGCTGAAAATGTGTTGGCTTGCCTCCTTCAATGGATATGAATATGGTTGGCGCTTAATAAAATCTTAAAGATAAGATCTGCTCACTCCTACAGTAAATTGATTTTCGAGCTATAACTTAAAGTCACTAGCTCAATGATAAGTGGAATCCTATGAAGCAACTGAATAATTTAAATGTTTATCCACTTTGGTTTTGTATAATGTGGGTAATGTGATAATTTAGTTGTATTTTATGTGCTGAAGATAATATTATGTACTGGTGACATTCTGTATGAAACACGTATACCAGGTTTCTCTTTACATTTTGAGTGTTTACACAGCTTGTTATTCTTTGCCCACTCATTTAAAAATTCAGCTATCATCATGATCATAACAGCCGTATTACTTGAAGATATTTTAAGGACTTTAAAAAAAGTAAAGTTGCAGTCCCCAATCGCCATAAGCTTCTTATTTCCAATCGACTTTCAAATAGTAGATTTACGTGTCATGCAGTCTCAATTATGCTCACGTTTACCTGAAGAATATTTTGAATAAACAAAAAAAGATTCTTCATATAGAATTCTCCTCTTACATTGAAAGCTTTTGCTTGAAATTAAGAACGATGTGATTTCTTCTACTAAAAACTTAAATTGATGAACTTTTATGTCTAATAAACAATATTCCTTATTTCTATGTGATATTGTGATTTTTATATTTCGTTACCTTACAAAATTCATAATATAATACTTTGTTTGAAACATCTAACTAATTACGACTTCTTGAAAGTTTTAAACATTAAGTTGATATTCTAGCAATTGAATGAGTGGCAATTAAACAAAAGATAACGGCTGATAACGATTCATAACATAAAGCTACAATAGACAAGAATAATCCAATACTAATTAAATAAAACGCTCCTTGCAAATGAGCTACACGCAACACTTGAAATCCATCTTTCTTACGTATTTTGCTTGTCTCTATATTATTTAATCGTTCCCAATTCCTTCTAGTATTTAATAGAAATTCGCTGTCCAAATCTGCCCATTTTCCGGTAAGTCCCATTACAAAAGCTGTAGGAATTACAGTGTCAAATGGCTCTTTGAGAATGGAGTATTTCGGAACTGCAATAGCGACATCTATAAAACTTGAGCTATCAGGGGCTTTTACCAAAGGGGCGTATCCATATTTGTCTGTAGCTTAGACCGATATGCAGTTGTGATTATCATTGCAAATATTAGCCAAAACGCGGTTATCGCTCTGACTGTATGTGTTACACTTATCGGTTTTCGACTTTGGTCCAAAATTGTTGTTCCCAAGTACAAAAAGGTGTTCCCGAGCAGTACCAAAATATTTGCGCTTTTTACTTTCCTATTCAAAATATTTAACTCTTTCAATATTTCCAATATCCAGACAATAAATGCAAGCGTGAGAGCTGCCGACCCCAGAACCAGATACCACACGTGTGCATTCAAAGGCGTGTAAATTGATTTCCACGAATATTTTGCCTGTGGAATTCCCGTAACAAACACGAGACGCGTATTGGTCACAGGTAGTGTAAAGTCAATCACCAAGTTTCTCGAGTATATTTGCCCGAGTCCATATCCAAAATGGGCTTTGCCATATAAAACGTCTCCAACGACTCCATTCCACTTTCCATTGGCTAATTTAAGACCTGTCCCACCGCCACCGGATGATGGAAAAAAGTTACTGGAGAAATTGAGTTTCTCAGAGAGATGGTTATATGTCCATGTAAAAATCCCACGGTATATGGTTTCCATATTCCTGGCAAGATTTCCTGGATTTCATTCAGGTCTTTAGTCGAACTAGATGTACTCACGTTGAAGATTTTTCCATTGGACGAATTAAGCTCATTTGCAAATAAATCTCCTGTTACTGAAGTTTTATTTGGGATTATGCCTACCGATGAAACAGATGGGCAGAGGCTGCGGAACGAAATTTTGCCTGTGGGGTATAGCATTTTTTTAAAAATAGGGCTATAGTATTTGACAGCTTCAATATACCCATGTTGATCCAAGAATTTTGGAGATTTTCCTTGTAAAAACATTAAATACAAGCAAAAACGCAACACTAAATGAGAAATTCTCCGTTTTGCTTCAACATTCACACAAATCGAAAAAATCGAGCTTTTGAAGGCAGTTGTTGACTTCATGCAAGATTTTAAAGTAATTCAAATGTTTTTTGAGGAAATATTAAGGATTATTTGAACAATTTAAGTCAATTTTTGAGAATCTTGGAATGGTTTTGTAAATCATTGAACATGTTTAAATAAAATTATTTCAATCCTGAACATGTTTGAAGAAGATTATGGAAAGCTTGAGCAATGAGCAATTTTGAAGAAAATCATGAAAATCTAGGACATTTTTAAAGAGTATTATGCCGATTTTGAACATTTAAGAAGAAAATCATGGAAATCTTGAATATTTTAATACAAAATTAGGTTTATTTTGAACATTCTTGGAGAAAACTAACGAAATCTCGAATATTTCGTAAGAAAATTAAGAAAACTTTGAATATTTTAAACAGTTAGGCAATGTTAAATCACATAAAAAGAATTTTTGAGAATTTTGAAGGAATTTTGGGAAAAAAATTGGAAAATTTGGAGCACTTTGTAAAGAAACTTCAGAAAATGTTGGACATTTTAAACGAATCGTGAAGAAATTTTGAACACTTTTGAAGAAAAATTGAAAAAAAAAAACTAAAAGTATTTCATACTCTTGGTCACATTTTATCAGTAATAATTACAATCAAGCCCTCTTAAATAATCATCTTATCAAAATATAACATTCTCTTCCCGATTTCCCGTGGGATATTTACCCCACAGGATCTTACCCCGTGGGGTATTGATACCCCATATACCCTACGGTTCCGCAGCCCTTGCAGATGGGTTCCACTTAAGTGAGATTTGGATGTCCCCGCAAGGTAGGTTTCCTTGTTAGCCCACAGTAGCTACAAGATACCAAAAGTAGTTTGATGTAAACGCTTTTACTTTCGAGTCCTAAAATTATTCCAAGTTTGCGGAATATATTTATTGATACAATCCATATGTGAACTTTTCTTTCAAAAATGTCTCATTAGTTGAAACAAACACAAAATTAATCCTTATCAAGTCTCCAAGCCACTCCATTAAATTTCAACAGTAGCATGGAAATATTTTGTGTTCTGGAATTACTAAAAGATAAAACACGTGAGCACTGGTCTGTGTTATGTTTCGATACAAAAAGTAGCCATTCGGTGGAAATATTATGCAAATTGTCGGAAATAATAAGGTTGGTAGAGCTAGAGTCAGATAATGATATTTTTCTGTACAGTGTACTGTGCTGTAAAGTTTCTATTTGTTTGTTTACTTGTCTGTATGGTTGAAGTAGAACATTTATGCAATTTTGAATTTTTTTAAGAGAACATCATCGGTATCAGAAAATTCAGAGACTCCGGTTCCTAATATGCTTTTAGAACACAAAATCGCAACAAATAAGCTCAAAAACGATTGTCTGCCTATAAATGAACGCAAGGATTTCATTTTTTAGCTTTTATGAGTTGTACTTGTATTTCGTTAGTATTTCACGTTGAAAATCGTGTACTTATTTCAATTATGAGGTTAAGAATATAAGATTTTTAGTTATCAGCATGCTGCGATTGAGTAGTTTGTCTGTTTTACAGAAACTTGTTCTGAATCTGTTAGCTGCTTGTAATTAATTTGGAAGGTAAGTACTAAAGCTTGTTTTCGTCCTTTAAGTTCTGCATAGTTAAACTGTTGTGATTTGTAAAATGACATGTGCGACAAGAAAATGAGGTTCTTCTTTTATTAATAGGCAAGTTTCTTGGCAGTGAACTTGCGTCAGCTGCTTTCGCTGCGTAATGTTCAGTCACGTAAACGATAAAGGATGATGAATTAAAGATGTGTTATGAAGAATTTTTGTAAAGTTGTGTAAGGTGTAAGAATATGAAATCTTATTTGACGTATGTTACAGGAAACTCAATGGCATGGTGATGAGAAAATTATATGGTTTTTGGATGATTAATAATATATTTGATATTTATGTTGGCTATAAAATGGGTTACATTCGAGAAACAACGCACAACATTCAGTGAGCAGATTTCATGCGTTTTGAGTGAATACCCAACGGATGCTAAAGGATGACATAAATCAAGTTTTCTTTTACTCACAAGTCAGCTTTAGTCAAAACAACTTGTTTTATTTATACGCAATAGGCTGTTGTGCTTAGTTATTACATGTAAACAAAGTTAAAAATTGTTTACCTAAGCTTGTGTGGAAATTTATGAAGGGTGACGAGCAACCATGTCAATCATCAGATTGAGATTTTTACGACAGTTGAAGGCTACGTCTGGCTTTCACCAACATATGCATGCATAAAAAAGATTTTCACTATTTTATTCATTATCAAGCTTCATCATTATCATTATCATTTAATAACAGTTGTCAAGGAAAGGTTTTGCACGCGATATTGGTATTTTTGCCAAATTTTGATGGATCACCGATAATACCACTTCAAAGAACCTTTTGATAAAGTAGTCCAGTAAAATGCTTTCGTATGAGTTCGTATTCCAAACGATATCGTATATACATAAATGCATACATTTATTCCCGTTGAATCATCACAGAAATTATTTGTGGCAAAGTTTAAGTTTATGCTTGAAAGGCTTCGAAATTATTATAATATTTACGAGCATAACATACGTAATGCCATTAAAAATTAGAGTGGCTGAGTCGTTAAATGTGTGAAGTGATAGCTAAATTCATTTGACATTACTGCCTAATAATTAAGAAACGAAATTTTTCGTTCATTTTATTGATAAAATGCAAGACATTAAATAATTGAATATCAATATATTGTCCTGACATTATTAAATATTGCTTTAAATTTTATTTAAAAACATGGTATATCTACTCAAATAATTGAAAATAATTGGTATGCTTGAAAATATTAACCGATTCCACTTCCGCGGCCATAATTTTGAGTGGTTCTCAAGCATTTTTTGTATGTCACACTGAATCGTTGGCTAGGTAAACATTGATTTGGTGGAGCAGAATTTACTGCATTCGCTGCACAGATCGCCTGCAGAATAGTTTCAAATTAGACATTAAATTTTGATAAACATGAACAAACATATTTCTGACATAACTGTATTTATTCATTACTGAACACTCTTTTGTGTGTTTGTTATATGTTTGATGACATGCTCCAATTGTGCACATCACAAGATGACCTGGCTGCCTTAGAAGCTCAAAGGCATTGTTTTTTCCTGCATCCATGCATTCGCAAATGCAAATTCCTATGGCAGATCCAGCTTCTTCTTGCATCACAATCTGTCCAACTTCACATGGTCCTTGGGTCCCAGGTGTGAAAAATTTTGGTGGGTTTCCGTACTTCACTAACGGAATACCATCTGGTGCTATTGGATGACTACTGGATGGCAAGTAATTGTTCTGTAACTGTCGATTGCTGTGATGTGCCAGCTGCGGATAATAGACCAATTTCGTGGGAACTTGATAAGTGTGGTGGAAAGTCCATTGGGCGAGAGTAGGAGGAAAATAGACAGTTAGAACTATCACTGTTACAAGTGTTGTTAGAGTTAATTTGTGTAGACTCATGATAAAAATTAAAATGTTGACAACCCGGATTCAAATCTGGATTTGAGAATGAATGAAAGTAAATTTATGACTATTCTCTAATGATTTCATATGCAGTAGTATCACAATGTTCAAACAATTTTAGGCATGTCTTAGAATAGAGTAACCACTTACACATATATTTAATGCCGCGGAAATGCCGTAGAATGTATGGAATACATAAAATCAAGGCCGTAAAATCTGAAAGTCATTTATGAAGATGGAAAGTTTCCAAGTTCAATATTTATTGTGGTTTTCCTGACAAAAACTAAATTTGTAGCGCAAGGAAAGTGCTCTGATAATTCATTAATTGTGGTCCGTGCTTTACACAAAACAGTCTCTATGCTTTAAGGAATGCACACTGGGTTTTGGTGTAAGATAAACGACTTTTTTGAAATGTAAGTAAATGTAAATATATTAAATCTTTAATAGAGATAACGTTAGTTAAAATAGTATTATATGAAGTTTTTAATTTAGAAGTAACCAAATCTTGACGTGTTGAATGCATGCATAAGGACTGGCCCATGGATAGATAGAAATGTTTTAGTTTTAAATGAAATCATCTTAAGCAACAAAGTGCTAATTAATGTAGACGTGCTCAAAAATAATTGAACTAACCTTGTGCTCAGGATAATGCATTAATAAGTTGTTATGGTTCTAAATGTTTATTCCAAATTAAGTTTGTAACGAATACACAAACTGTAAACAGCTCCAGAACAAAAAACACCGCCCCAGGCTTACCAAATCTTCTCTTCGTACTTATTCCTACACCGTAGCTTCTCAAATATCTCGTAATACGTTGCGTTCCCATAACAAAACTATGCTTTTTTGCAGGTGCAAAATCTTTCTCCTGGTTTTCAAAAATGTGGCGCTCATTCATCAAATGAATGCATATTTAACTTTGCCATTGACATATCAGAGAATCCGTCGTTGTGATCATAATCTTGACTAAACAAAAGGGCAAATTTTTAAATACTTGGACAAATGATAAATATGTACTGCAAATTCTAGAATGACCAATAATATCGGGACCTAATATTCCAACCATGAACCTCTACTAATTACAATTCTGTAACGTTTTTCAAAATATCAAAATATGTATAAGTCATTCTGCTAGTAATTGAATTCATGACACACCCAAATTCATAAAGCCTTGTTTTTGATGTACGCCAAATCTCATGCAGTAAGCATTCAAGCATTGCCCCTCTTGAGGGTATATAAGAAGAAAATTAAGGGGGCATCCATTTCCCTAGAGGAAGTTACACAAAATTAGCACTTTGCAAAAAAAAATTTGACAAAAAGTCCTAATTTTGTGTAACTTCCTCTAGGGAAATGGATGCCCCCTTAATTTTCTTCTTATATTACCCTGAAGAAAGGCAATGCTTACTAAGCATGCAGTTTGAAAATCCCATCAACTGATGAATAGAATATATTTTGATGGTTAATGATGTAAGACTTGACCAACATGCGTGCATTTTGCGTATTTTATAAAAGGAAGATGAGATGTACAGTTGTCGGGCCTTTTGATAGCCATATTTTTGAGCCAGCAGTGCAAACACTATAAAATTTTGCATTGCAAATTTCTTATACTGTACCTTTAATTAGTAGTATTTTCGCGGCCCGCCTCTATTGCTCTATGAATTTTCTCAGTTTGCCTCTCTAGCCACGCCTCCATCCAAAGAAGAAAAAAAGCAAGTGAGCACACGTAGCATCGCTCCAGTAATTGGCATTGTTGTGAGGATGATGATGATGATTTTGAATGAATGAATTATGCCAGCACGACCACCCTTTTTTCATGTGTTGCAATGTGATCAGGTGACGTGGTATGCATTCAAAATCATCATCATCATCATCCTCACAACAAAGCCAATTACTGGAGCGATGCTACGTGTGCTCACTTGCTTTTTTCTTCTTTGGATGGAGGCGTGGCTAGAGAGGCAAACTGAGAAAATTCATAGAGCAATAGAGGCGGGCCGCGAAAATACTACTAATTAAAGGTACAATATATTGTGTGGTTTCAACACAAAGTAAAAAAATCAGCTTCATATGGCAATCTATCTTCCTTTAATTCATAATTAGATTTGGGTTAATGGAGTATTATGGAACCAAGGTATATAATTTGTTTAAAGGTAGCTCCAACCCGCTTTTCGCTCTTTCTAACATTTGACTACGCAGTGAATC
>JAQIXW010002024.1:0-16874 GCA_034700685.1 Willowsia buskii | reverse complement strand
TATATATTTACTTAAGTTACTCCGCCTGACTCGGACAGGATTGTCTCCGCAAATACGCATTATATCCTTTTTTGCTTGTTAAATATTATCATTATCGTTTTAAAAAATCTGCTTATTAATGTCTCTAAGTCAAAAAAGCCTATATGCTTACAATATGTACTTGTAAACATTTTGTAATATGAGATTTTAATTACGATTGACTTATGTAGATTCTCGCAGATTTTGATGATATATGTACTGAAATTTATTTGAAATTCATGGTTGAAAATATATTATTATTGTTTCCACCAGTTGGTAACTTAATTTTTATGAACTGCTAAAAGATCCTCTGGTCGCTGAATAAATAAAAGATATTTAAAACTAATTCATATGATTTCGAATGTTTATATGCATCACCTATTTTATCCATGAAAAACAGAGATAATTGATTAGAGTCATGTAAAGAGAAGGCAAGTTAACAAATTTAATAGCATTTTTTCTAAAACATCATAACATACTTAAAAATTCAATCGAACAATCAACAGTAGAAATAAATGTTTGAAAAAAAAAACAATTTTAAAGATTTAGACATTGCATCACAGGTATGAACACCGCCAAAAGTGTCACAAAGTAATCTGTTCTCCAAGTGGAAGACACTTTTGAGGAAGAAGACGACGAGGTTGGTGTCTCAGTTGTGGCAGGTGGAGGTGTCGTTGTAGTTTCAGGAGTTGAACCTGTTACCACCGCGGGTGGTGGTGTGGTTGCAGCTGGCTTAGAGTCCCTAGATCGCCCTCCAATACCAGGGTCAGCGTCTTCCGTCACATCCCTTACGCTTAGGTCTTCTTCACGAGGGGCGTCTGGTTGTGCTGGAGTTATCTGGGGATCTACAGTTGGAACATCGAACAAATCTGACTTTACTTGTATCACCGATTTAATGGCATCCGCTTCTGCAGGAGAAAAGTTGTTTGATTGAGCTGGGGTGAATGCCTTTGCAGCGCTGTAAGATATTTTGGATAGCTGAGCTGGCGTGAAGGCTGTAATGCTGGAAGATGGGAGACTTTTCACTGCAAGCGAAGTTAAGCCTTGCATAGCATCTGCAGGAATGGTTGAGATTGCATCTGGCTTCAGACCTGATATCGTGAAAATAGAAATCAAAAGTTTCGTTAAAAATCAACTTTTTTCGAAAATATGAATATGAGAAGTGTAGTAGAATATTGATGTGTTTGGGATTGTCCTTTGTTTCTGCCACATGAACTTACCAGCAAAAACTACTCCAATAGTCTCTACATCTTCTTGACTCCAAAGTCTTGGAGGACCATAGTTGCTTGATCGAACTGCATGAGCGGCCAAAGTTGTGAGTATTTCAGGACCGCACCCTTCCAATCTCCCAAGAATCGTACTTGTATCAATGAATAGAGATGCGTCCGTTTCGAAAATGCTGTTTACTATTTTATCGTTTAATCCGCATATTATATTCCCGAGCGACATCACCACAATTCTTAGATTTTCTGGCCTAGCAATTCCTTCAGAAAATCCTGGGAATATCTTGTTGTCCTGATTAAATTTTTCAGCCAAAGACTTGAGCTGCAAAATCCAATATGTATATTAAAATTTGTTCAATATTCCTCCTTGTCCAATAGCAAATAATGATGCATAATTATTCAGTTTATAAATCTTGTGCTGCATTTCAAACTTACCAAAGGAGGATCGATTATTTGAGATCCTAGAATGGCCAGCATGTCAAGGCTGTTTGGAAGTGTAAGATCAATCATGGAAATATCAGAATGAAATGTTGCATTGGCTGATGTGTTTGCACCAACTCCATCTTCTTTAGCACTAAAAGCTGTCACAAGATCCCCCAATTCAATCAAAGTAAGAGCATTGATACTATCTTGGTTGAACTCCAGCTTTTGTTTTAATAGAGTCATAATTTGTCCTTTAATATCTTCATCCCATTCAATTCGACCAAGGGTCTCCACACAATCAAACAAATCAGCTTGACTAAGTTTATCCAAGTCGTCAATCGTTAATCCTATTGCCGCACTGCCAGAAGCTTTGATACCGTGACAGGTTATCTACAAAGCATATATAATTTATCAGTAATCACAATCAACTAAAATTGAATAAAATAAAATAATAAAGTTCTGCTCTGTACCTCAGCATTATGGGTGTCATCTTGAAGAGGAGCACCAAAGTTCAGCGCTCTCGTTCTTAGATCTTGAGGGGTCGATGGAGAAGGAACACCACCTCTTCCTGCAACTAGTGGAGCAATAGGTGCAATGCCAAGGGACTGTTGGCCGGCTGGTCCTATCTGACTTCCAGGAGATGCTTGTTGCTGGTTCCCTGGTTGAATGACACCCGGTGGCTGGCCGGGACCGCTCCCACCCTGGGGTTGTGGTTGACCTAGAATATTTCCTCCTTGTGGTTGACCTTGTGGACCTCCTACCTGTGGCGCCCCTACAGGATTTCCACCTTGAGGCTGACCTTGAGGGTTACCCATTTGCGGTTGTCCCTGTGGATTTGCACCTGGAGGTTGAGGTTGTCCTTGATTATTTGGGGCACTCTGAGACTGGCTTGGTGGAATAGCTCCTTGTTGTTGCTGTACTTGTTGGCCTTGACTTTGTACGGATTGCGGTGGAGCATTCGTGTTTTGAGACTGAATTGGAACATTACCAGTTGCTGCTGCTTGCTGTTGCTGCTGCTGCTGATTATTTGCAGTGGATCGGGCAGCAAAAGTGTTTGAATTTGCATTTGCTTGACCAATGCCTCCAACTCCGGGCTGCGACAAGTCAGTTCCTTGCGCAAAGCTACCACCCTGAGCAAATGCGTTTGGATTCGCGTTATTTGCATTAGCTTGAGCCTGCGATCCAGCAGCAGAAAAGCTTCCTCCACCAACTCCTGCAGCTCCCGAAGCCGCACCAGCAAATCCTCCTCCCACTCCAGCACCTGTTGCAGTTCCCGCAGCTGCACCAGAAAACGAACCTCCCACGCCGCCACCAGCCACTGCACCCGATGCCGCACCAGTTGTACTAGTCCCAGCAGCGGCACCTGTTCCACTTATCACAGGCTGACTACCAATAACCGTGCCAAAGGTCGGAACCATTTGCTGCCCAGGCATCATTTGTGGCATCGGCTGAGAAACGTAAACCTGTCCACCAGGTTGAACGTTGTACATTGGTGTTGTGTAGACCCCCTGTTGTTGTGGGAAAGTAGAGACCATCGGAGTGCCAAACTGTTGTGGTGCATACGTCACATACCCTACATTAGAACCCATACCCTGAGGTTGAACAGTTTGATAAAACATGGTTGTTGCAGGTGCAGCTACAGGAGTAGTGGTGCCTCCATACGACAGTTCTCCTCCAGAAAGAGAAAGTTGTACTTGTCTCTTCACAAGAGTATGTTCCGCCCACCTCGGAATCCTACCTGTTCTTCCGACTCCGTCGCGAATGAGCTCTTGTGTTGTCTTTACCGTATTTACCATCCACTGAGATGCTTGGAAGAGACGCTTCATCAAATTTTTGTATATTACCATGAATTCCTGTCCTTCTGTACCTAACGCCTCCGTGCACGCTGTGACAAATTGGATCTTTTTGATTTCTCCAGGAATATAAATCTTTGCGGACCATGCCGACTGTCTCATCATTGGTGTCGCAGCTTTCCCCAGAGCATCCGTTGAAACCTTTTGTAACTCTTTGTCAGGCAATACAATGAGCAAATCGCCGATAGAACTTAAATCAAATTCATTCCATGATGATGGGTCAGAACCGTAAACGGCCTTCAGTGCTTCAAACCATTTATTCCTGGATAATTTAGATAGACAGCATGTTTTTTCTCCGATTGAAGTTTTTGCTTCCAAAACATCCTTCAGAAGTGATCGAGGCCATTGCGCTTCAAAAAGGTTATCAGCGTAACAAAGCAGATTTCCCATGCTGTGCAATGCTTCCATATCAATTCCGTGCTTGGGTAACGGGGTAGCCGAATTGCTTGGGGTTGAGGATGCTGTATTTGATGGATCAGTAGAATTGATCGGAACTGATGGATCCAATGCTTCAGAGGCAGTGTCATTGGTTGACCTGACGTCTTGCTCGGTAGTAGAAGTATCGCCTGTAGCGTCAGTGCTGGAATTTGTGGAATCCGCTGCTGGTGTTGCAGTTGCCTTGTTGAGCGCATCTACTGCTGCAGCATCTTCACTTGGTGTCTGACGTCTTCTCCTCTGTGAGCTATTATCCATGCCATGACTAGAGCTTATCGCAATGTCTCTAAATAAAGTTGTTCCATACCAGTGAAGACTTTGCAAAGAGGCAAGGCTAAAAAGCTCTTGCATTTGCAGTTGCCCAATTTCTTTTACGATGTTTTGACGCGCATTCATATCCAACTGTTCTAGAACGCTCGTTGGAATAACAGACAAAATCTCTCCTCCTACAGCTTCCGTTTCGCCAACATTTACTCCAGCTAAAACATGGACGTCGGTTTGATTCCCACTGAGCAACCGCTTTTGTTTCAGATACACAATGATTTTTTCCAAAACACAAGCCCGTAGATTTACGTTGAATTTCAATGAAGGTTTGAATCTCCTCAAGGCGTAGAGTTCATGTCGATAATGCATAATTACAGACATGATATCCCAGGGGTCTACGATTTCGATATCTCTACAGCTTAAGCCCAAGATGGCAAGGTTGAGTTCATGCGTTGCTCCCAAGGGACTCCGTCCTAGCAAATCTTCTGCGGTCCATCTTGCAACTTGTCCATTTTCACGGACCCATTTCAGCCAAAGTGAGAGCAAACTTTGCGGCAAGAGTTTAGTTTGGATTGACGTAATTCCAAATTTTCCCGTCTCCGGCATTTCCATAATTGTCTTGATAATTGTAGCCATATTTTTGGATATGGTTTTCGGGCTGATAAGCTTGAACATTTCGGAAGGGTTGCTGGTGCTAACCATTGTTCTGATAATGATGGGCTCTCCAATACGGCGATTTATTCTTTGGAGAATTACTGCTTTTTGAGATATAAGCATGCCTGGTGCTTCTTGGATAAGAGCTCGTAAAATTTCTGGACGCACTGCTGTTGAACCCAGAAGCGCTTGTGAAATATTATGCGATGGAATGCCTTTTTGGTAGGGGGATGGAATCATAAAAATGTAGTCTGGCTTGAAACGATCGTCCACGGTGAGAAGCATATCTGCGGTAAGCTTCCAAATTTGAAAATGTGTAAGATGGTTGGATCGAATGGCTGCGAGTGTGTTTGAATCCCAATTGATAATGTCTTGCTTTATTTGAGACAAAACGGATTTTGGAAGGAGGAAAAACATTTTGCCAATCTGAGCTAGCTCGCGTTTTTGCCATGTGCTTGGAGGAGCTATGGTCATCACGGAGTTTGACGAATTAACAATGGGCCACATGAAATAGGAAATTTGGAGCACTGTCGGGTATGATGGTTCCCTTTGACGATCCATAATGGACAACATTTCATCAAGCGTTCCGAAGCTATCAGCAAAGTCGAACCGCTGGAGCTGAGCCGGAATCAAATCTAGTACATGAAACTGAAATTCCTGGAGATCCTCTTGAGATAACGGTGCAGAATTGTAAAATGCATCAAATACTATGCGTGCCTGTATAAAAATACATGAAAGCAAATTATTTCAATTTATAACGGTTCGGTAATGCGTAAGAATGAAAGTCTCCAAAAGGCATGATTATATTTATGCATGATTATATCTTACCTGAAGTTCAGTGTAATGATTTCCAATAACAAGTCCCTTGATATCTGGAATAGGGGGAATCAGTTCCAAGTCCTCGGGTGAAGCTCCCTCCAGTAGAAAAGAAAGCTTTTGCATTCTTCTAAATGACCATTCAGGAATGGCTCCAAAATATCGAGCTCCCTTCGCGACATCAAACCATGCTTTTTTAAGGCTCATTGGTTTCCTCCACCATCCCCTGGCAATATCCTGAGTCTGTCCCAAAATGGTAACAAATCTGTCGGCTAGCTCATCATCCAAGCTTTGTAGTTGAGATTGGGGCAGGTACGCCAAGAGTGGAGTTCCAGCAGAAGTGAGTAAGTTCAGTTGTCGGTCCTTCCAACTGTGTGGATCACCCCACCATTCCAGTAAACGGCCCATAATAATGCGTTGAACTTGTGGAAGAAGTTTTGGGCCCTACGAAAGCATATATTAATAATTACTTAATTGAAATAAACTTTTTATCTGAATAAAATAAATGTATTACAATCAAATTCTTGTGTGCAAATATTGATGATGATAAAGTACCAGAGATTGTAAAAACTCAATTTGTTGTTCTGGTTGATTGATGAGAGCGGAGGAAACTTTGTATGCAATCACAGTGTCGCCTGGATTTACTTTCACTACGGATGATAGCTTCGTTCCGGATAAATTACTAAGGACTTGATCCTGCCATAAACACATTGGATTAATTTTAAAATATTCTTACTTTCTCCCAATGAAGTCTTGTAAAATTATTAAATTGTAAATTATGAATCAGTCAAGATTTTCTTTGCATGCCAAGTACCTGAAAGCCATACTGCATGGCCAACGGAAGGAAAGCAAAATCTGCTGCATGTAGAAGGTTCAAGTTTCGCTGCAAAACGGTTGCTTTCACTTCCTCGCCCTGTATGTCCGTTATGGCTGAGAGCAGTCTTTGTGGAAACTCTGAGGAACCACGGCCTGTAAATTAAAAATTCAAATAAATATTTATTTCAAAATTAAATACTCAATGGAACGTCAAAATTTGAACCTTTCCTGCTACCAAGCCTTCATGCCATAATACAATGGGATTATTGTTCCATTCCTCAATACAACAGTAATATACAACTCATGAAAACTTACTTTGCGACATAATTTCGTCCTTCCTAGCGTCAAAGTTGGATATGAATAAGGGCCCGATGAGCTCCGCTACTTTGCCCATTGTTTCACTCAATTGGGATGGTGTTTGTAAAGTTGATAATTCCAACAACACTCTTTTGGTACCTTCATCTTTGATATTAGCCAATTCTTCACTTTTCTGCTGCTGCTGGAGTAGCTGCATGTTAATTGCGTTCGCAGCTCCGGAGACATTTTGCGCTTGATTACTTAAACTATTCAGAAAGCTTTGAGGCGGTGGTGGAATGCGTTGTCCTATGACAAAGAAATTCACAGTTGAACGTAAACGTGATTATTATGATCTTCAAAACAACTTTTTTGCACAAATTGTATGCTTTTATGATGTGACCCAGAGGTTAAAATATGTTATTATTAATACCTACCTAGACATGACATGAAGGCTCCTATGAGCAGTAATTCTACTATCCACTTCATTGTTAAAAATGATATGCTATAGTAGAGAGTACTGTCCACAAAAGCGACATGCGAAATACTTTTTTATATTTAAAATGGGAAATCACTGATTTATTGCGGATATTATTCCTCCATATGCCTGATAAACGCCTGGAGGAAGGTTACTGGCCAACTGAGACTTATATCCCAAAAATGCAGATTAGCCATGCCATATGCAACATGAGGTTATCTCTCTTTCTTTCTCCTCTGTCTGCCAGGTTGAAGTTCCAACTTGGACATATACACTTTATTTGCATTTACTCAAACCCCAAATGGGCAGAATCATAACCATTGCCGGAAAGTATGGAACAGAAATAAGGCCGAGGACCTTTAATTGATGATATGCTATAATGACATTTACACATTGTGTACTTTTTTGTTCATGAAAACGTTTCGCTTAGCTTACAATCGTTCAATTTGACTAAATATATGGCATCTTCCACCCTTTTGCCGAGTATGGGAACGTGAGAGCATTCACTTATTATGATGTCTTCATTTATGAACGAATAATTAATTCGAACGGTACTCTGCAATTATGCAAACTAGATACATCATGAAGCATGAAATACACTTAAATGAATGGTAGTTCGTACGTCAGTGCCGCAAAGAGCGATGTGCATGCAATGGATTCACACTGAACTTATGATGGATGAGCCATAAAATGAAGAGAGAATATGAAAATAAATGTATGACGAAAACACTCAATAAGAGAGAAAATAACTCAATTAAAGTTTTTCTACGAAGAATGTAAAAACCTTTCATTTATTTGAATAAGTATTCAAATGACCAGAGTTGAAAATTGAAAAACACACGAATAGTAATTATAATCCATGATTATAAAGACACCGATAACACTATGTTGATCTAAACACAGATAGTATAGTTATTTAAAGGTTTTTTTCCAACAGAATTACAAAAAACCTTGTTTCCCACAGATAGAAATAATTTATTAATATTGATGATGAATTGGATGTTGTTAATAAGAATATTAAATGAGAGGGGAGCTGCTTCTTTAAATTGATGTTACTTATTTTTTAAGATTTAAAAGATGTTCACTTCTGATTAACTTTACTTTGTAGGGGTATTTTTTAGAGATGTTGGTTTTTACGCAGTACTTTCATTGGGCTCCGACTGGCTCTCCTGACGCCCTTCGCCCCCCTACAAAACACAAAAATAAATGTTTGTTAATTTCATTTGACCGGTTTCATAAACATAAAGAATATAAAAAAACACTGATATCAAAGCCATTCAGTATTACCTCTTGTTCGCTGGTTGAAGAACGTCCTCGTGGAGCTCCTCTGCGATAGAAACGACGAGTGAACCCCCTTCGACCTCGTCCGCGACCCCCCCTACTACGACCTCCGGGTCGACCACCGCGCTCGTTGTCACCACCCTCACGTTGGTTTTCTTGCTCACTTTCTCCTCCCTGATAATGATTGAAGAGAAAACATGAGTGACATGCATACACTATGGGTAATATTACATAAAATATGTTAACGATGAAATAATTTGGTTTATCCATACCTTCACAGAATCTTGACCTTGGGAGTCAGAGCGCGGTCCCCTTC
Organism: Willowsia buskii; assembly: GCA_034700685.1. NCBI lineage: Eukaryota > Metazoa > Arthropoda > Collembola > Entomobryomorpha > Entomobryidae > Willowsia > Willowsia buskii. The sequence goes on along the minus strand of JAQIXW010002024.1, from coordinate 8,003 downwards.
TTCCACCTCTGCCACGATAGTAACGATAGCGTCCACGTCCTACAATTCAGATATAAAGTATTGTTAAGAATTATTACTGTCGTGTCTCCTACTCCTCCCAAAAAAATCTGATTTAAAACTATTAATTGCTAACCACGGAATCTGCGGCCACCTCGGCTTCCCTCTCCACGCTCGCTTCGTGGTGCCTGTGGATCTTTCTCTTCACCACTTTCCTCTAGTTCGCCTTCACCTTTTTCACCTTCGCCGCGTGATTGATCACGTCGCGGCCTTCCAGGACCTCCATAAGACCGACGGTATCCACCACGTCCTCCTCTTCCTCTTCTGTAATATCCTCCTCGTCGGCGGTCCGCAGCGTAGGGAGAACCTTTCACTGGCTCACCAGCAAGGCCGGTGACATTGGCCGCTTCATTGCCTTTTTCACCGACGACCACGTCAAACTCCACTTCTTCTCCGTCTCCAACAGATCTTACCAATTTCCTTGGATTGTTTTTGACAATCGCAGACTACAAACAAAAATACACAATTTTTAGTAAAATAGATCTTTCCACAGAAAATATATTGATTAAAGTTCGTACTACTAATGAAAATTACAGAAACTTACTTGATGTACGAATACATCCTCCTTCGTATCTGACCTGAAATTGAAAAAAAACGAGATGTTTTTTAATAAGCAATATACGTTAACGTTGGCATATAAAACTGTCATGCTACATTATGTCTTCATGATTTGATTTGCCTAAAATGCAAATTATGCCATGCGAAATGTAAAGAGCCCAATGCAAGATGTTATACCATTTAACTATTAGACAGGTTGGCATCACATGCATTTACTACCGAGACAAAGTGCGTGCTTATCCAGCTAGCAGGACTACTACATAATATGCGCTTCGCCTCACTATTTTTTATCTGGCGAGTGGCGACCATAACTCAAGATCATGTAAATGTTATGCACTTACGCTTCACATTTCCAACATATGACTTGAATGCAAGCGTTGCGTTTTTAGTTCAGAAAAAGGAAAGGTTATCTTTCATAATCTATAGCGAGGCCACATGCAAAATACTCCTAGTCAGCGAAATAATGATTTGTTTTCCTGTTCTGTGATGAAAATGATGCTCATTATAACTGACTGCTCGTAAAAAAATTAAATTCGGCACAAATGCGTAAGCTTACCATCATAAAAACCATAAGCGCTTCTCTCTAATCCAGTTTCGAAAAACTCAAAATTCATTCCCATTCTGCACATAGCAGATAGATGAGAGCTAATGCAATAATAATATGGATCATACATTTTTTTATTATGGAACTATTAGGTCAAAAGGAAATTAAGATCTAATCATGATAATTCTTACGATTTAGCAATGCATTTAGTCAATTCTTCTGTGTACTTCTTAATCTAATGTATTTAGAGCTCGTACTGCTCCGTAAAAAACGATAGAACACGGCAAAATTAAAACGCAGCTTTCTTTTGACCCTAACAACAGACAAGATGACTAACCATCTTGTGGAGCACACTCTTCCAAACTTTCACAACAACCCTACCATAAGCTCTCCTTGCTTTATGACTTATCACCATTTTCTACCGAAGCACCACTTCCTACTCCTTTTCTCCCCTATTTTCATATGACAAATGCCACCCTATTGTCCGTTATGCACACCCGAACGACTCTCAAGCTTGCGTAAAAGTAACTTACCGGTTGATGAAACCATATCCGCTCTTGACGTTGAACCACTTAACAATACCGGTCACTTTGGTCGCTGTAAAATAATCAAAAGAAACAAAGCGTTCATCAGCGTCTTCCCATCTATCAAACCGAAAAGTTCATTGACATTTCCCACCCGGTCCAATACATATACATACAATATTGGGCAATACACATACATACTATTTTATATCCCTCTACACCACCACCACCACACTAATACCAGCCCCCACCGAAATGCCATTTTACCGAAGTGCTTAATTTTTATGAAGGATCTTACCGATGATTTCCTTATCTTTCGGAGCAGGCTTCTGTTGTTGTGATTGTTGATTTTGTTGTTGAGTTGATGGTTGTTCGGAAGTCTGCTTATTTTCCGTGTCAGCCATGTTGGTTGGCGATGGAGATGGGCTGAAAAGATGTTAAAACTGAGCTGATCGAAATTTCGTCACTCCGTACAGTGAGCCTTACACTTTCTCACTAAGCTCATTCCGTCCACAGCCTCCTCAGCTCAGCTCTCTAGCCAGCGTAGAATTTTTCGACTGGTTCCGCCGGTCTCCGAGCATTAGCTGTACCAAGAGAGACGCTCATTGGCTTAGGGCCCTCTTGCAAGCACCTATTGTTCCACCTCGACCATCGCAACCGTTGCATAGCAGCAAACTCATCTGCAACCCAACTTGTTTTGATACATGTGGAGTAAATGGAAAATGCATTTGTGTCAAAAGTATCTTCTCTCATGAGAAGGGAAAAGGTATCGCACAGCGACATATCTTGTGAAACGATGCTTCTTTGCAAAGCGAAAGATGCTGCTCATGATGATGATGATGATGGCTTGTGTGTGTGAATTGAATGGATGCATGGACTTGCGGGTTCAAAGAAGACCTCTTTTGCAAAAGACGGGGATAGCACAAAACGATAAATTGTAACCTAGCAGCAAAAGTTTTTGGTTTCAGAGAGACGGTTGTCTTTTCAATATGAATGGAGTTATCACTTTTTTTCTACGCATCTTTTTTTTTTCTTTTGTCTGCAAGCGTTCCGTCCGGATTGGATGAAGAGAAATAGGGAAAAAATGCACTTTGTAAAGAACAACTACGAACGGTGGTGAGTGAGGACTGTTGTGAGGAGTAGAAGAAGAGATGTAGAAAATGCACTCATCGATAGTTCACTTCCCAGTTCCCAGTGTTGTGTGTGCGTTCCTCGTTGAATTTTGATGCGAAAGGTTTTTGTTTTTGGGAGTAAGTAAAATATGTAGAAAAAATGGTATGGATGGAATGGAGGAGTATAGTCTGCTTGGCTTCTTTTATTTAGAGGAAAACAAGAATACACCTAATTTTACAGCTTGCAAGTCATCGGGAAAACCATCAAATCCGAAGAATATATTGAAGCTGAAAGCTGATACGATGAATGACATTGATAATCTGAGATTATGGTAGGGATTTTTTAGAAGGTGACTCCATTTCTGCAATGGCAAATCGGCAAATGTCACCAGATCAGTAGATAACACACTATCGTATCACCCATGCAATGGCAATGTCAAGAGTCAAGACCAAGATCACAATGCAATGTCACTACAATCATTTCACGGTAGAGTGACGCCAAAATCAGATGCATGAGGAAGGTGGTGATGATAATGCAAGTTTTTTTCGATTCATTCATGTTTTATTTACATGGAAAACCGTGCTCTAGATATTCAAAACAAAATTTTTCATTCATCCAAAAAGTCACAGTTTTCACAATTTTGCATTAAATGGTGGGGTCTGGGTGGGCATTTTTCATTCAGTAAAAATGGTTTTGACGATTGACATTGACGTGTACTTTAGATGAATATTGAATACGCTACACAATACAGGACCCATGGAATACTTACTGATTGGCAGATGTGATGCTGGCGTCGTGGGGCGTAGCAGGAACAGCTATTCTCAACGAGCTTGTTGTGGTTGTCACAATTTGGGTATTGCTTGGAGATTTAACTTCAATAGGATGGAAATGTACAGAAGGAAGTATGAATGTAATAAGAAAACGACCAAGCGCTGGCCGGAGCCCGGAAGAAATGTTCATTTATTTTACACCTTGTAAATACATGAACCCCTAACCCCCATAGACTCATTCCATAATTGATGAGAGTTAAAAGTACGTATGATGGCACATATTTATGAGAACTGAGAAGTACACATTTGTATGTGTAAAGAAGCAAAAAAAGGTGGTGGTGGTATGATGGTAGGTAATAGTAATGATGCTAGTGCTCGTAAATCTTCAAAAGTTATGGAAATGGAAAGTCGATCACATTTCACATTTTCCTTCTCATACATACGTCATGTCTAGGTTCATTGTATTTTCTGCTGCGAAAATTTTTTACCGTGTAGACTAAAGACTACTTGTCCTACTAGATCTGCTGTTCATTTAAATGAATGGCGTATGTTTGATGGTTCATTTTATGGGGTAGTATCTTATGTGGCATGTAGACTGCCAGGTAGAGTAGACAAAGATGGAGAAACTCACTTGTCAGTTTTGAAAAAAGTATTTCATATTGGAGGAGTAAGCTGCACAGAGATTTCTTTGAACTTTTTTTGCAGACAGTCCGCTTGTATGCATTCTTTGGAAACTCTCCAAAAGAATGGTAATGTCATACCGTGACTTAAAACTTTACTCGGTGGGATGACGAAGTGCAAAGCTTGTTATGTTATGTCTATCGGATTCAATATTCAATCACAAACAGTTTTACTTGTTGCTGGGGTCTTACTTCATTTTTACGTCCTAACATGCCACATGTCATCATGGACTTCAGCCTCATGGACGCGTGACTATGCATTATTATAACTTTCAGTTTTACAAACTTAAATCGCTATTGATTTCTTTCATTTTGAAGATACATATTTTTTAAATATTTTTGAAACTGAGCAAAAGCTAACTTTAAAACTGACAAATTGAAAATCTTCCATTGACTCTTGACAAATTAAAATTATGCTATAGAATGAAATGTCTGATTTGCTCAAAGTTTGAACTTTAATTATTGTTTTTATATAAAAAATGTCAATTTATTGCATCTAGTGAAAAGAGATCTGATTAATTTCAAAAATTGATACGTTTTCATAAATTAGTAGTCACGTTGTAATACATTGTTCATAGCTAGAGGTTTGAAAACAAAATAAATAGATTTGCACAGAACAACGGCGAAAATGTTTATTAAATGTCCAGTGCGGTACACTTTGTTCAGGATGACCAATCCCAAAAAAATCCCAGAAAGGCTCAATAGAAATCATCCTCATCATCATTTCCTTTCTTATCCGTGGAGTTCTTAACAACCTCTTGGCTTTTATACATTTCAGCGACTTGTGAAGCTGATGTAGCATCTTCAATCTTTTTATCATCTCTGACTCTCAAAAACCGGGGAAATCTAAGAGAAATACCACGCTGGGGGTCCGCCTAAAATCGAATTAACATAAATAAATGAGATGAAGAAAGTATTACAAAGCTTTACAAAAAATTGACATAAAGTTCTCAAAACAAAGATTACCATTCCTTCAGCCGCCGTATGCACTGGGGAGAGAGAAAGATCAGCACACTTAACCTCCCATACTTGTACAGCATCAAACCAGTGATCTGGTGTTAACTGTGTGTGAAATCTGTAATACGATTTTGGAGTTGGGATAATATGTGGCTTCAGTGTTTCTGTATGCTGTTGCAAATTCTCATCAGAGAAACCGGTTCCCAACTGAAACGTTATGGAAAGGATGTAATTTTAATATATTAGTCATCAATACGGTGACACAGACTATGTAGAAATAGAACTTGAAGAATAGTTTACCTTGCAAATAGTTTGGAATGCTTCTTCATCAGGATCATAACAGGCCAAAAGGAACCCACCGTAGGTTCCTGTTCTCTTGCCCTTCCCTAAGAAACCTCCAATCACCACCAAGTCCAATGAATCACCTCCGCTATCCAAATAATCTTTCTTTAGCTTTAGCCACTTCTGTGATCTCTTTGCTAGTTCGTAGGTCGCCTTTTCGTCTAAGGTTTTAACCATTAACCCTTCGCAGTTTCCTATATGTAGAACATGAGAATTTAAACAATTACCTAATTCATGTTCATTATTGTACATAAACCCAAAAAACATTTAATCACTCCACATACCTTTTACAGACTCCTCCAGAAACTCTTGCACTTCTTCCATGCTGTCAGTATCCAAACTAGTTGCGAAAACAAACTCTCCTGTCACAGGTTGGAAATGTTCTCGAAGAAGGTCTCGTCGCTTCATAAGTGGCTCCTTTATCAAGGATTTACCATTCAAGTAAATCAAGTCGAAAGCAAACAAACATACTTGCACTTTTATTTCAGCTTCATCAGCATCCTGTAAAAATTATGATGAAAAAGCGTTGTATTAGCTATTGGAATCTTTGATTGTTTATCATTTAGTCAACTTGACTAATCGTAAGTCAAGTTAATCATTTACTATCAGGAATGAAATACCTTTCGTTTTCGGGTAGATAAGACCTGGAATGGAAGAATACACTTTTTCTCAAGATCCCACGCAACAGCTTCCGTATCCAGTATGCATGTTGTTACTTCTCCTTTCACACATTTGCTAAAACGCGATATGATATCTGGGTATTTGGACGTGTTGTTCTCCTGATTTCTGCTGTATATGCGAATACTCCCGTCTTCAAGAAGATGAACCTAAATTCAGATGGTTAGTTTTTGAATCAATAGTACTCAACACTTGCACACAAAATTGAAATATTATGCGGAGTCATAGATGTTAAATAAGCGTTTAGCTACCCGTTTACCTGTGCCCTTTCCCCGTCATACTTGTACTCACAAGTAAACTTGACTCCGTCAAACCTTTCTAGAACATCAGCAACTCCTTTGGTGGGTTGTGCTAACATAGGTCGGGGTGGTATACCTGGGGTGAGCTTACATTGTTCACTTAGGCCATCTGTTCCATTTTCCAACAGTGCTTTCACCAAAAGGTCGTAGTTGGGACATTCACTGATGACAAAGGAAAAAAATACATACAAAAGCTGATACACAAATTAACTATCCAGAGTCACAGTCAACATAAAAATTATCCTTACCAAAATGCTGATTTCACTTTGTAAGCCTCCTCCTCAAACTTAGCTTTCAAAGCGTCAGTGGAATGTTTCTTTCCACGGTCAAGAAATTTTGGAGGCCATTCAGAACGATCTTGATCTGGCGGGGTTAGAAAACACGCCTGAGCGATAGCCTGTAGAAGCGATTGCTCCGCCAATCCTATTCTTAATTTTCCAAGTAAGGACCTGGCCAAGTATCTAGCTTCAGAATATTTGCAAGCTACCAGAAGAGATGTAATCATGCTGATTTTTTTGGCGTGACTCTAAAAAAACGATTTAAGAAAGCAAGTTTAGCCATAAGTATATCTTTATATTAGAAAAATGATTTTTAACATTAGGCAATACAGCTATAAATTCTTACAGCACTACCAGACATTCCAGCAACCTCCTTTAACTTGAGAAACACGCTTTCAACAGTCAACGGCGGAGGTTGAAACAACGTTTTCTGTGTTGATCTGCTGTTCTCAGCAACAATGCCCAAATCGCCTGCTTCCGCAGCATCCGATTTTATCTTGTCAAATGATCGACCAGTTGCTTGAGCTATGGCTTTCATTACATTTGTTTCAGCAACTCCCAGTTCCACACCTAATGAACCAACCAAAATACATTAATTAATGCATGGTAAAAGTTTTTAACGAGTGCTAATGTTATCAAGGATAAAATGTGAATACTAACCTTCATATGCAGGAGCTAGTTTGTTGAGACATAAATAAACACTTAAACGCATGTCATTTGGCGAAAGTATCATCACAGATCGGAAATAATTCGACAGAATTTCAATATTTTTGAGACGAGAACTGGTTGCCTCAATTGCTTCAAGAGTTTTTGCGAGCGCCAGATAAGGGACTCTAGAACAATTAAACAGTAATTAGTGATTATGATTGATTAAGTTACAGATTTATTCACTTGCAACACGAAAATGTTTTATCTCGACAATAAGAAGGAATTCTTAGATCATTTCCAATACCTTTGATCTCTTGTCCACGAAGCATCATCGATCGGATGATATTTACTTTTTGCAGGGTTATAGTCAGGGTTCCATCCTGCAGGAGGCGGTAGCGAAGGTCTATTTTCCCGAGCAACACTTCCCTCTTTTTTCTTCTCCTTGATGTCAGTGCTTTCTGTCTCGTCACCGTTTTTAACTGATTTCTTCTCATTATCCGACTTCCGACTGGCCTTCTTTTCATCCTCTGATTTCCGATTGACCTTCTTCTCATC
>JAQIXW010002023.1:0-16875 GCA_034700685.1 Willowsia buskii | reverse complement strand
GTTTTCTTCTTGCATGCTACTTCTCCTCTATTTAAGAATAAAGGAGCAACTTCCTCTTCACCTCAGGACTCTAGGTAGCATGCAGGCACTTGTGAGGATGCTCATAATATGATGTTCTTGACGATGATGAGTTTAGACTTGTTCCTTTTTCAAGGCTTTTCTATTAAGCTCGGAACACAGTCAATTCAGTGCAGTGTAAAAAAAGTACTACAAGTAAAAGTACGCATAGTACCCCTTCTGATGGTCATGTTGATGATGGTCTTATCATGAAATATACATGCCTATATGTGTATAAAGCGACTATGTAAGAAAAAAGGAAACTTCCAAGTATTTTGTATAAGAATAGGAGGCGGTTGGTATTTTAGTAGTAAACCGGGTAATGGAAGAAAAAAAGGCAACAACATTCTTAACATTTTCTGCTGCCGCCACCACCATCAACATGGTATTTTGTACTGCACTGTCCTGTGAAAGGCTTTGCTACTGGTGGTGGTGGTGGTTCTGCTTCTGAAATTTTCAGACGGACTGCGTCTTCTTCCCTTATTCTTGGACTTTTTGACTAACAATCTACTGAACTTAATATACTTACTTTCACTCTGTTGGTTGTCCGTAGTGTGAAATAACTTTTTCTGGTAGCAGAAAATATACTCATTTTCCGCCTTGGTCGTCGTCATAAACTCGTCTGAATAAAGTCAACGAATTGACTTGAGAGTTTTACGGGTTGTAGAGAAGGTCATTTAGCGTGGAGAAAGTAGTAATAATAATGTGTGTGTGTACTCCTTTCTTTCATCTTCATCGTCAACATCACAACTATTCAGTCGGAACCAGCTGCTGCGTCAACAACACCATCTTACAGTCATGGTCTGTTATTGTCCATTCCTTTCTGCCTGGTTGTGATAGTCTGGTAGAAAAGCTATCGTGCCTGGAGGCAATGAAAGTTCCTTTGTTTTTACATTCTAGACAAGACGGAATACTGCTACTAGAGAAAAAGAGTTGAAGAGTTGTTTCGTGGAGTGCAAGGAAATTAAGCGCTGTTGTAAAAGTAATGGCTGTTATTCTTCTCAACCCTTTTGTACTGCTGGTGGCTATTACGGCGTACACAACAGCACAAAAACACATACATCAACAACAATCCATTTGAATGCAGTTGAAAAAAAAATTATAGAAAGGAATGAAGAGATTTCATTTAATTTCTAGTACTCTTGCCTATTATCAAAAAGTATTAGGAGAAAAGAGGATTTGTATGATAATATTTCAGAGAAAGCAAGAAAGACTCATTTGTGATTAGTTAATACTTATTTGTGTAGCACAAGCAGTGATTATGGAAGTTTTCTACGATTTGTTAGAATTACAGTGAAAACTAGGTGGGTGGGAATGGAGGAAAGAGGAAAAACGGTTTACATAAAAGAGTACTGCTGTTGGTTTGTCACTGTCACTGCGTTTGTGTGATTTACACTGTGTGACATGCAGACGGCCTCTGGCTGTCTTTTGTCATTTTCAGTGGAAGTGACACAATGTAGGGAGAGGGAGCACACGAAAGCACAAAATGTCCATGAATGTCCATTGCAAATGCCTAACTAAGCGTTCTAGAAAACATTTTTAGGAGAGTAAACTGAAGCAAAAACGACAATGATAAAATGTATAATTTTTGTGAAAAGGAAACAGAGTGAAGTTGTACAAGTGTGCATACATAGTAATATGACATATGTTTAAGTATGTTATGTACTTGCACATAAATTTAATGATATTAAGGTATTAGATTTGCTTTTGTTGTTTCATAAAATATTCGTCAAAGACATGACACATAATGCAGTCACAATACAAATATAACTCTAGTCACTACTTATGCTATATAATACCCTTTTGTTGAGACTGAAAATCAAAGTTGTAGCTAAACAAACTTACTAAATGTAGCTAAAGCAAACATTTTTACGACTGTAAAAAGTGGTGAAAGTTTTGATTTGGTTTCTACCCCTCCAAACCCTAGGGAGTGAAATATTTAATTTTTCCACAAGAAAAGATTTCATTTACCTATTTTGTAATCTTTCCACTCAATAAAATCTGTATTTGATCAATTATTTTCAAAAGAGAAAGTGACGCATACATCCCATGAAATAGTTGTTATTACAAAGCAGACAGTAGCATAAAGGCCAGCATAGCTAGATGGTACTAGTATACATCAGTTCTTTCCTATTAAAGTAGCTGGTTAAGCAGTTAAGCCGTAAGCAAAATACGTGTTTACTACTTCAGAAAGGAAACGTGTGATGACTCCATTCAAGCATTCTAAAGGCTCCAAATGTCTACACTCATAGAGAACTCAGTGAAGTGGAGTGCTAAACAATCCACTTTTATGCATATAATAATACACATGATCCCATTATTACAATAATAAAAAGCGCTTAGCATATCTCACACACACTTCCCCTCAATCTCTTGTCGTTCCAACACTTTCCTTTTCACTTTCTCTTAACTGATCTATCCGTACATACAATAAGCAAACAGACTTTATTCAGTTGTAAATGAATAGAGTGACGTTTCCTACATTTTCTCTATCTCTGTTAGTGTCATTCGAGATCCTCATAAACATAGCATGATCTGCATCATCATCGTCACAAATATTTATGTAATGGAATGAATGGAAACAAAAGAAGAGTATAAAAAGTATTGCGGTTTTTTGTTACATACATACATACAAAGCACACATAATGGAGTGGGGAAATCCTGAAAAAATGACATTCTGTAAAACTTATTTGGCTCGTGTAGTACAAACATGGTACAATTTATTTTGTGAGTTATTTGGGGTAGAATGAGTGAATACATAGAAAAGTGAAAATGAAAGGGTAACGGAGTGGAAGAGAAAGCCGAAAAACAAGGGAAATTATTATTATTACTGAATAACTTGTTGGTTTTCCCTCTCGTAAAAAAGTAGAACTATTTGTTTGTTGTGTGTAGCAGTTGGATGCAGTCGGTTGAGTGAAGGCGGTTTTTTGGGGAAGTCGAGTGTTGTTGAGGCGGTAGTAAAAAACATGCGGTATTATAATCAGGTTAAATGGCTTGCCATACAATATATTCTTGTTCTATTTCATTCTTCCACAACTGTCCATCTATCTTTTAGTTCAGTTTAGTTGAGTAAGTTTCCTCTCCAGTGTCACTTGATTATTTTTTTCCACTACTGTGTTGTTTGACTCGGGCATTATCTAAGAACAACGTTTAAGATTAAAAATGATGAACTAGAGCAAGAGTTGCAGTTGTGAAGAGTAGTACTAGAAACTATTCATATATTTTGGTTTTCATGCACCCCACCACCGATTTCTCTTCGTTCTCTTACGAATCATGTATTAACACTGCTGAAAAACTCTCACTGGTAATGAACTTGTAACGTAAATACATAGGAGATATTTTAGACTCAAAAAACAGACCTCATAAATAACTGGAGCATTTTTATCAGAATAAGTAGGGATGCTTTTTGTTATCCTTGAAATTTTTATACCTAAAAGAATATTTTTCCTTTGTGTAATTTATAAATCTCCTGTGACGTCGGAAAAAACAGAGTTGAAAAAGTCAAAAGAAGTGTAATTTTTTCAGATATTTTTTGTTTGCAAAAAAAATGAAAGACAAGACACATGGCATGTCATATGCTCTTACATTTTCCATTGGTTGTGTACGGTTGTACTGGGAGCATTTAGAGCTTATTGCTGTCTCTGTGACTTTTACTGTGTTTAAAAAAGTACCACACTACCTTTCTCTTTCATCTTTTTTCGTCTTTTTTCCTTGCTTTTGTCTACTTGATTGTATTGTTCTCTGGAGAGAGACAAAGAAAGGAAAGAGGAGACTTTGGTGTCTTCTTCTTTGCTGCTTTCATAATTCATAAATATTTTTTGATCACACAAAGGAAAGTGTGCACACACACGTTTCATTTTCTTTGCGTTAGTTCATGTAGAAAGAAGAGGGTCATTCATAAAATTCACATGATATACCTGCAACTTATCTTTATACCTGGGCTGCTTCTTCGGCCTAGTTTATCATAGTTTTGTTTTGAGAAAACTGAACACTGTAAAAGTTACAGGGAAAAGTAGCTATAGCCTATACCTTGTGGCAAGAAAGAATAAAGGAAAACTTTTAAAGGGGATCAGTCATTATTCAAGTTTTTACGGTAGTTCCGGTTATATACGGTTTGCATATGACTCTGTGTTACACTACTTTTGCTTGGCTCATTGGCTCTGCATACAATCCATACATCTATTTGATAGTTTACTCTTTAGGTACTCTTCTTCTTCGTCGCCTACTTTCTCCGTATTTTCTCTCTTGTGTTTTTTTTCTACTAATATCCTGTCACAACATTTAACCGTGCATTTACAAGCGAGTATTGAGCCAGTCATTTTGTTGACCTCTCTCTGCGTGCTCTCCTTCTCACTCTCTCACTCTTTATTTCTCGAGATATATTTTTCCTCTATTCTTCATATTCTCCTTCATTACTCTTCTCTGTTTGTCAGCTTTTGTTAAAGCAGAGCTGCTGCTGTTGCTCTCGTTCACTCCGCATTTCTATTATATTGCCCAAGTCATTACGACACTAATAACAACACAGAGAGAAAAGGAGACGGATTGACAGTGTAAATACACTATAAAGTTTACAGCTTATGTTGTCGTTGTTGTTGAAACTAGAAAAGAACCAGAGTAATCCAACAAAATGGAGAATAGTGAACAGCTCGTGTGTGTGTATATGTGTGTGAATAAGTGAGCACAATAACGAGAGTATATTGTAGTCATAATCGTTTGATTACTCTTGTGATTCTAACTTACATAATATTCTTACGTAGAGCAATGTTGACTTTGACTTGCCACTTATATGATATATTATTATATTAAATAAAAAAGTGAAGTGGGCATTTTTCTAAGCGAACGTGAAAAAAAAAACGTTGAAGCAAACGGAGGAAAATACTGAGAATCAATTCGATACATTATATGGCTTGGGAAGTACAAGTAAAGCTTTCTCTATGTACTTTTGTGAACACATTCATCATTTATTGTAGAATAGAGAAAAAGTAATACAAGGACCAAAAACGGTTTGCGAGCAGAGTAGTAAGGAGTAAAAAGTGTGCAAGCAAGAGAAAAGGAAAATACTCGTAATTTATTTCAGATATCCGGTGTGTACACTCCGGATGACGATGATGACGGCGTGTGTATGGACTAGTCATTCGTTCCTCTACTAGACTTTTTGTCCTTGTCCCTTCGAAAAGGCTTGAGCATAAAGTAATCAAGTTTTACGTGTAGTACTACTAGTACCGTTTCGGCAGTCAAATTACCTGCGAGTGTACGCGAGAGAAAGAAGAAAAAAATCATTGTCACCTTTGGTAATTGTTCACCGATGATGATGATGGTGATGATGAGGCAAACCGTGAAAATATTTTAACTTTATGCATATCTCGAATTCACTCGGCTGAACATTCTTGCGAGTACTACAAACGAAGTGTGCAACTTACTTGATCATGCACCGTCTGTAGTGATAATATTACGTACCTATTTTCTAAATATAGTGGACATTAAGCGATTTCGGTACCATTATTATTTTACCTCTGTGTTAAAAATAGCCGCGTATGGTTGCGATAAGGAATAAGCTGAAAGGCGAGAATCCAAATGGCAACAAACCAAGGCGAACTAACTAGTTAATAATAATGATATTCTATTTTCTTCACGATCATCACCATCATTTTCCTCATCACTTTCATCACATCGCATTGAATTAGCGCAACCAAAAACAGGGAAAGGGTTGTTGGTTGGATGTTGAATGTTGAATGTGGTAGATGTAAAACTAGTTGTAGTTGTTGTTGTGTTTGTCGTTGTCCTCGTCCCTCCTATTATAGTTTGTGTGGAGGAATCGTGATAAGACACAGTTTCTTTATTCGCTGGGTCTTTGGAAATGCAGCAGCAGCAGCAGACGCAAAACAGCTTGTTCTATATGTTGTCGTTCTGTTTGCAGCGTTGACGATGATGATGACTGCACACGGGTTTGGGTTTTGGTGTTGGAGGCTTTTTACTTATTCTGAACAACGAGTGTGAGGCTCTCTGAGAGAGTCTCTGAAAGTTCATAGTTATTTTTTTCTCCTCGTCTTGAGCCACTCTACCTTTTTTTCTTTTTAAGTTTTAGCCGTGCTGTATTGTGTTAGTGGTGGTGAGGTGAAGTTTGTTATACACGTTGCTGTAGTCAAATAGGAACAGAGGAGATTTTCGAGGTGGTTGATGGCTTTCGCTTCAGCTAATCATATAATCATATCATCGGTAGCGGTGGTAGTGATGGAGGTGGCACAGGCTTCTGTCATGTAGACTTCGGGTTAGACCTTAATGTAATTGTGTGATTGAGCAACACTGGGTTAACAATGATGATGGGAGTGCATAGCTTATACTGTAGAAACTAGCCGAACGACCTTGTTATCTTTATTTGGTATTGGTGTACGTGTGTGTGCGACAAAAAATCCTTCAGTAGCCACGGTGGATTCACGATAGTTGTGGAATTGGTGGTAGCAGACTAGAGGTAGAATATATGGATTTGAAAGTATTGAGGATTGAAAAGTCTCTGGAGCCATCTATAGTTTTCCTCAACCCTGGTGATATTATGTGTCTGCTAGTGTATACTCGTTAACTTTAAATTTTTGAAGGAATTTGTTCCACAGAGAAAATATTCGATGTAGGCGGTAATATTGGAAATACGGGGTTGAGAACGTTGCTGAATATTATTTTTGCCCGTATAGGCTTTGTGCACTGCCATTCTGTTTCATGTTGGCAGACAAAGTTGCTCCTTCCAGCATGCGTGCAGAGGTGAAAGCATAAGAAGTGTATTGTATGTGTCGCAAAGTGTCACAATATTTTTGGTAGTCGTGACTTATTGATGAGGAATGAATCCCAATGTGCATCAGTGTATCCTATAAAGATCTTCAGAAGCTTAGCAAGTGTCTTAGAAAAAGCGTATGATTCAGTGAGGTTCGTAGTGGTTTTTTAATGAATGGGTGGTGTATACAATGAAAAATATAAATGTCAAAGATTACTTGTTATTACTGGTTGGTTGGTTGTAATTTCTCTCGTGTTCCGGTTTCCATTTATTTGCAAAATATACTGATGACGAATAACGGATAACGTGTGTGGAAATTGTCTGTAAAAGCAAAATAAATGGTTATAAAGTACCGAAAAAATAAGTGTTTTGAATTGGCAACCTAGAAATGTTTTTATTGTTCCTTCGTCGTACATATTTTGTGATTAATGTTATATGTGTTTTTGTGTCGTTGTGTTGTTAGTTGTTGTTTAGCATTTAATGGGTTTGATCACGAAATTCCCTGATATTTTTGGAGCACAAGGGCGATACCTATAAAGTATGCAGTTTATTTTTCCAATAAATGCTAGTGCCACGCGAAATCTGTTACTGTTGCAGATTGCAGATGGAGAAATTACTGAGTTAGTTGTACCCGAAAAAATGTAATGGATGATTTCTGCATGGCAAACATATTGATGCAGTTTTTACTCAGCAAAAACACCCCTGTCCATGCCTGCGAAATAACTTTTTCTTTGCTTGACTGGCCGAGTCACTCTTGTTCTCTAACGAATTAGTATTCTGAGCACACGCCCAACAGTGTTTGTGACATATGTTGTTTAATGTGCTGTTTGTTATGTGATGAGAAAAAATATTAACAGGAAATTAATGGAATTCCCTGAATGCATTGCATATTATTATGCATAGTCGCCAGCAACAAAATCATTTATGTTCGCAATAAGAAGAAGTAAAAACAAGCGACATGAAACCATAAAACATATTATTAGTAATATGAACTCTTATAGGTTTTTATCATCATTTTGGCAAATTCTCATACAAAAAGTGTCACATGCCATGTACACAACATGACTACCGACTACCATACAATCTAAAAATGACAGAATTGGTGTAGAAGTACAAATTATAGTACTTGTTATAATGACTGACGCAGTGCCTAATTAAAACACATTATGGACCCGACAAAAATTTAATCCTACTAATGATGATGCTGATGATAAAACATGGGATTATGCAAGTCCTCCCAAAAGGAAAAGTTTAAAAATCGGAAAATCTAACACATCATCGGAACTCTTTTCGTCATTAAAAATCTTACACAATCTCTAAGAATAGGAAAGTTTTTACTTGCTCCTTTTTATTCCCCCACACTATACAAAGATTATTCAAGGTTTTCGACAGATTTTCTCATTAAGATGGTGATAGTAGTGATGTATTGGAAGTCCTCGACAACACGAGGAATTATAATGGCTAAAGAAAGCATGATAATGGTATTATTAACATCCTCCTCCTCATCGTTATGATAATCATGACGAAAGTGACCTCGAAAATGAAACGACCAAACTAATTGTAAGTTTTTAATGATAGGTGGAGAAGAAGGAGATGAAAGTAGAATAAAAACGTATGGATATGTATCTCCACTTTTCTCCTTCTTGTTGTGTTCTACATGCTTGTTTGCTCTCGTTCCTTTCAACTTTTTTCGAACAAAATCATAATAACAATTCGGATGAAAAATGAAAAGAAAAAGTAGTAAAAAATGAAGAGAGAGAGAGATAGTTAAGCGAAAAGCAAGTGAAGTGGAAGGTGGTGGAAGTGATGAAACAAGTTTCTAAACTACTTGTTCAAAACACACATACACCCTTAAAAAACTACACTTTCTCTCGACTATATCATGCACGACGATTGTCAACGTGAGTGGATAAAGTGAGTGGGATTGAGATGTTGAGTAGCATCCTCCTCGAAAAACAAAATATAAACTAGCATATAATTCACCTCATCACTATCATCGATGCAAAAAATGATCATCATATAACCAACTCGTTGAAACAGACATAAAGCAAAGGAGAAAGTCAGGTTATATTTATGTATTCTAACTACCTCAAAAGTTTTACTACTTGTCCTGACCTGATCTTCTCTGCTCGTCAGTCACCCATATTACATGAGAATGCAGAATAAGCAAGAAAATAAACAAGATGTTCTGGTGAAAGTAGTTTAAAAAAAACTTTCTCCTTCATAGTATCATCATCGACATAAATATAATTCTCTCCTAACTAACTCTCTTTAGTGAACAATCTTCTATTCTCAAGATTATCCTGTCCTTTTTCTTCTCATCTCTTCACAGTTTTTTTCTTCTGTGCTATAAAAGCTCATCCAGTGAAAACTCACCGGTGTATATTTTTTTTGAGCCGGGTTGCTATATAATTGTACGAGGAAAAGCTGAGAGGAAAGTGGAAACCTGAATGGAACGGTCGTGCTTGCGTTGCGTGTTCCATAATTCAAGGAGGAGCAATATTATGCTATTTCAGTATTCAGAAAAATGTTCCTGATGGGAATCGTATTGTTATAAAATAAAGTCCTGTCGAGTTTGCATCTTTTATGTGTGCTTGTTAGTAGAGCTATTCTTCTCTTCTTCTCTTGCAAACACTGGAAATATTATAGACGTTTTTCTAGGGAAAATGCTACTAGTGTTTAAGCATGTACAAACTAGGCAAAAGTGATAAACAATCATATATATATATGTGTAAAGAAGTTGTGAAATCAAGAGGAAATGGCGAATTATGAATTAACGACAAAAAAAATTATGCTGACTCTGAGACATGATCTCTGCTGTGTGTCCCTATGTCACTGTCTGTTTTTAATCCATGTTAAAATTGTGTAGTCGATTTTGTAGAGAATTTCGTATAAACCTAGTTATGATCTTGCGTAATATAAGCATTCTAAACTGAAAAGAAGGATATCTATATTTCTTCATTCCACATCAAAGTTAAAAATTCATGTGAACTGTGATGTCGCATGGAACAAAAGTTGAGAATGTACTTGGATTATTGCATCACTATCAATTTTGCTCGTATACATACATCTAAACCTACTTATTAGTGCATATTATAAGATATATTTGAATGGAATCTAAAGTCTAAAGCATTTTATATGAATATATTAAATCCATGAAATTGGATATGAATGATTTCAAAATAGTAAACTCATATATCATCATACCTTTACATTATACAATGCTATAGAAAGTATTGCAGAATAGCATAAAAATTAATGAATATTTACAATATTATTCCACCATTTCATCCCAAATTTCAACATGATTTCCCTTCAGACTTTCTCCAAGTATTACATACACAAGGCTATCTGTGCCATGACTGAGTTTTATAAGAGGATAATAATATCAAGTTAAATTAGCACACATATGTAGACGTATGCATTATAATATTGCACAATGCGTCCATGAGAGACATGAAAAAATGAGCTGTTCTGCTATCCAATATCCGTTTCTTGAATGAGTGGAACAAGAAAAAATCGAAAAATATAATTGCAATTCATTCCGGTTTTTCTCTAGATTTCGTAAAAAAGGAGCTGTAAAAAAACTTTATTACCTTTTGTTAAGGAAAAACTAAGCTTGCTAGTAAACAGAATTTCGTTGCTCTTTTTCATACGAGATTTGTTTTCAGCGTAGGAAGCAAACAAGTAGGTGGTTCATGTTGAAAACTTTCTTTCACAACTTTCTTCTAGTAGATTTCAGTTTGAGCCTTTCATTTCTCAGGTGGAAACAGCTCAGTTGTGTGTCCAGTGCTTTCAATATTCAAATAACTGGCTTTACAATTCAATCATATCTAAAACTAAGGTGAAAGAAAGCACATAATAAAATCTTATAATACATACATAGCATAATGAGTGTAGTCTGAACATGAAACAGCTACCATTTTTTGCTAAAATATACATGACTGAATTTGATATCTCAGTGAAAGTTCAAGCAGCATGAGAAGAGGAGAAGAACAAAAGAGGCTTTTTGACTTACTCGTAGTGTTATTATAATAACTTATGTGTCTGTAGTCTAGAAACTCGATATAGTTTTGTAGCCTCAGTACCCCGTCGTTTCGTGAGAGAAATTACTTGCGAGCTTCTCTCAGCTTGGAGAGAAAATCTCAAAACAAATACAACTATACAGGCGTATCATAATATTCCATCGTTGTGACTGACTATACAGAAAAGTTATTACGGAGGATGAGGATGTACATAATTAATAGATTTGGAAACTGTGTGCGCGTCTCTCCAGCACCAACAATGGTAACGTGTCTGTGAGAGTGCTCATCTTCTGCGTGAAAGAGAAAGCATCCAACAAGAATGATGAACCCCAAAAGCGCGTCGTTATAAGCCACTCGGCGTAATAAGCATCCTTTCTCCTCATATTTTCTCGTCCCTTTGCCTCAATTTCATCATTTTCTATTTCGTGGATAGAGAGAAAAATTGAAATTTCGGGATTCCATATGGATAAAAGTGGTAGCATCCCCATAAATTATTTTTGGAGAGGAGCAACCAACCAGCTGAAGTCAGAACCACCGAAATCCCATACGAACAAAAGCCAAATCACAAACCGTACAAAATATTCTCATTACAGGATCATCATCTTCATTGGCATCATCACTGATTGATAAAAAAAAGTAGTATGGTTTTATATCAGTATCAATATCACCATCATATGTGTAAAAGTAAGCAGACTGCAACCGCCAGAAAGACGAGGCAGAGAAAGTTTAATACCATTTCCGATATGAACCACTACTGATCCCATTTCCACCATCAAAACCCCCACAAAAATAAGCTTTCTTGATTGCCACTCTTGGAACACACGAGCACTATAATCATCACAAAATATTTACGAACAATGCAAAAAGGATAACAATAAATTTTAAAAAAAATAATACCAACAACAAAAGTAAAGCAATGTAACCACTACGAATAACGTCAAACCACGTAAATTAATATGTATATTATATTCAATTAAAAATATGCAATATAAGTTATAAAGTTTTTTGTTTGAATTACTGCTGCTACTACTACTACAGCCACTAAAATAAGCTAAAACGCACATGGCAAAATCACGCTGTGGGTAAATATCATTATAATAATCAATTAAATGTCGAAAATACATCATGTAACCGTATATAATATAAGATAGACTTGAATAACGTCTTTCCTAACAAAACTTACACAAGATTGTATTCTGTTGTATTATGTATCTCTCGTTAATTCTAATATCTTCTTGTTGTGTGTATTCCAATTGTCTCGGTATTGTCCTAGTTGTGTATTTGTGTTATGCTGTAAGCAGTACTGTTATTATTAATAACAATAATCCGAAACCACTTACAAAGCTATAATAATTCTTTCTTTTTCTGTAGTTTTTGTAGTCTCTCATACAAAAACAGAAGCGTTCATATTATTCCCTGTATTTCTTCTTCTGTGTATTATGACGTAATTCATTAGCTTAAAAGGTTTTTCAATTTCTCATCCTGACTGACGACTTTTCCATCTGATATCGTATCCATATCGTGTGTCTATTAAGAAGAAAAGCAGAACAGTAGTATTAACGTAGTTTGTAGTCTAGTAGTAAGAAGTAGTTTTGGGATCTCATAAAAACATAAGAAGAAACACTGAAAAAATCCGCATTGTTCCATGAGCGATACGATTCTCCATTCCAATCTTCTGATTTTATTTTTCTGAAGAAGAAAGAAGAGAAGAAAGCAAGAAGATAAAAAAAGAGAAAGAAAGAAATAATTCATAACATGGAAATAGAAATATTGTGCGCTGGTGAAAGTTGAAGCTGTAGGCATGAATATATTTGAACATGTCTATGAGAATGATGAAGATGAAGGAGAAGAAGATGATGATCAAGAGGAACAAAAAAAGTACTTTTAAGAAGAACAAAGACAAATAATATGTCGTTATACTGTTGTGTAGTAGTGTAACCGTACACTCACGAAAAAATGCTAACTGTAACCCGAGTTGAGATGAAAAGTAGAGAAATGTTAACATGACTAGCATAACCGAACCGAACGTATTACTAACAATCACTGAATAGATAACAAGAATATATGTACCTAATGTAATGATTAGATTTTTTTATAATAAATAATTTCATATCACCACCGCCTGAGCAAGGGAAATATTAAGGGCACTCGTGCAACCTCACTGCAAAAACTTAGTTCTCGGCTGGATAAGAGCAGCAGCAGCAGCAGAAAAAATATATTAAAAATCACTGAATAATATATATTCAAATATATTTACATATTCTTGTATTGTTTGAAAGGTTATCTGAGTATACCTTATATACAAAATAAAAATGTTCAACTCTGCAGCAATGTTTCTTGGGGGAAGACGATGCTCTTCACAACTCGAGATTCCGACTTTGTACCTGAAGACAGATGATGAAGACGGTGAGGGTGAGATTGGAACGAGCTCGACCCGAAGTCGTCGAACAAGTTTTGAGTCCTCTCATCATCATAGGATTCGTCACTCGCTGCCTTTAGCAAGCTTAACTCGCAGTTATCAGCAACATCATCATCATCACCACCACCATTCCTCCTCACATCCCCATCATAAGTCATCGTCACCTCATTATACTTATCAACATCCTTATCATACGCATCAGCAGTATCGCCAGCAACAACAACAGCAGCACCAGCAACAGCATCAAAGGCCCTCTCATTTGGAGGCAATTACCCCATCAACTCCCTCAACTGCTTTGGCGGTTAGTCCAGAAACGCCATCGTGTAGTAACACGGCAGTTTCATTACTCGGTGCGGGGGCTTTAGGAGCCTTAGCCGCAGGCCCAGGACCATTCTTGATAAATCCCACTCCAACGTCGACGAGTGCAAGCTTCGCGACAAGCGGAGCCTCGTACTCGGGGCAACAACAGCAGCAGCACCACCCAAGATACGAAAAGCACTATCATCATCACCACCACCGAAATCCCGATCATTATCATAAGCGCCAGCAACACAATCAGTATCGAGCTCCTCCACCTTCAAAGACTTCAAAAAAGACTGCTGACCATCTCAGTATGGGCCCTGCTGCCCCACTAGCAGGCCCGCCTCCTTTACCAATCATGGCAGGATCAGTGACAACGGCTGCGGCGTTGCTTCATTCTTCTGCGATAATTGAGCTGAGTGATAGTCCTCCCCTCGGGGGTGGTGGTAGTGGGACTAGTATTAACAATAATAGCAGTAGTCTTAGCAAATCTTTTGGTGTTGATGGTGGTGGAATGTCACCACCTCAGCGTCGTCGCTCCTCGGCTGCTGCCGCCGCCAAGAGAAAAAGCCAAATATACGAATTGCCCATATTGAATCCGTTACGAGAGTTTGATGATAATTTCACCCCATTTGCGAATTGTAAGCCTGTCAGTCTTCTCCAACAACAGCAGACGAGTTTCGATTCCAGTATTTTAGAATCTAGGGTAGTAGCACCGAATTTGCCTTATCTTGAGCATCAGCATAGACGTGTCAGGTATACTTATTTTCCAACATTAGTTGTAATGGTTCTCTGCTGTCAAAATGTGTATGTTCATTGATGGTGTATTGTTATTGTTGTGTTGTTGTGAAGCGATGATAGCAGTGACTGCGGAAGCGTCGGAAGTGACAACTATCTTGCCAAGAAGCTCGTCAAGCGAGCAAGTACTATTGGGAAATCCGTTTCCGTTAAAGTCGACACGCCTTGTCGCAGTAGTCAACAGCCGCCGGTATATTTACATAAAAAGCATAATAATATGTAATTAGGAATAACCATGTATTTGTGTTCAATAGTATTAACTTGGGAAAATTGGGATATACATGATTTCTATCCCTACAACACGCGTCCCTATTGAAATATTATTATAAGAGTACAAAAAACTCGAACATACATAATCATATAGTCGAATGATTATGCCGTAGTCAATGATCATGCAAAAGTGTAAAATTACATGTATTTATTATGTATGAAAGTGCTCACGAGTAGGCACAACGCTCCATTGCTTTCACTTGCCTTTCACCTGCTTTCACTAGTGTATGGAGCGCGAATGGTGTATATATGTATCAACTAAACACAAGTACAAGTTACATGCGTTTGAGAAATTGTATCAATGTGGATGATAAAGGACTGTAATTCAATTCATAATAATTCTGAATTTGCTCACTGTTATTGGCTGGGAACGTTTCACAAATTTATATGTCAAACGGGGAATTGACCATTACTCAAAGTATTTTACTCTATTATGGAAGATTATGTATATGTAAATGCATACACAGTTTTCAATTATGCATAAATAAGTTAACGGCTCTGGCTCTCCTATATTCATCCAATTTCGTTAACTCAATTACAACTTGTAACAAACTATGCTTAATAGTATTATAATATTGCATATTTGTCATATCTATCAAACTTTTATGTATTAACGAAAATGAATAATGCATTTTTGTGGCGTCAGTCAAATGCTCTCTGTTATATAGTAGTTTACAAACCAAGATGGATAGTGGAATGGTTTGTTGGATAGCTTGACAAAATACGAGTTTCCCAACGATTTACAATAATGGCTTTCTCATGAAAATCTGGGAAGCAACAGCTGCCAGTTGGCTGATAAAAATATATTTAACAAAAGGCGACGTGACTCGATGTACGTTTGTCCTCATTTAGCTCAACGTTTTTAGGGGTTTCTTATGAATGAGCTAAATTGGTGACATGTCGACTGTCAACAGTGAAGACATTCATAACACAATTGTGTTATGAATCATATTTATAAGAAGCCATTTATGAAACCATTCATCAATCTCACTATTCAAAATAACTATTATGTGACTATCTGACATGCTTTCTCCACCGGGAACTGAGTGAAAGCATGTAAAATTGTATTAATGAGATTACCTATATGCATGAAAAAGGCAGATAGAATGATTGTTGTTGTGTATATATAAGTACGATGAATAAATGAACTACGGCAATAAGTAGATTATTTATAAATGTGATTATAAATTATAACATCAACATCTTCACCAAAAAAAACTAATTACATCATTTGTTTTTTTCCTTCGTGTACGTAGGTACTGTCGTTGGGAGCGGACGTTTTGCCAGAGTATAGACTCCAGTCTCCTCGCATCCACAAATGGACCATTCTACACTATTCGCCCTTTAAAGCGGTGTGGGACTGGTTGATTCTCATTCTTGTGATGTATACAGCTATATTTACGCCTTATGTCGCAGCTTTCCTCCTCAATGAACCCGAATATCAAACTGGTGTGAAGCCAAAAACGTACAGCGAAGATCCCCTCGCAGTCGTCGATTTTATCGGTAAGAGAAAGGAGAAAGAATAACTTTTTAGTTTTCACCAAACCTCTCTCAGAGAAAGTGTATTATGCACACTGGAGAGCAAAAATTAAAGTTTACATTCGAAAAAACCTTTCACAAGTAAAAATGGCAATACGGAAGTAAATGGGCGAAATGGTCCAAAAATGTAAAAGCAGCATACTTTTTGGTCGGTACTAATATTTGCCAATTTTTTCTCTTGTTTTACAGTGGATGTTATGTTCATCGTGGACATTTTAATAAATTTCCGAACCACATATGTTAACGCTAACGACGAAGTAGTTTCGAATCCGGGCCGGATTGCCGTACATTATTTTAGAGGCTGGTTTATAATTGACCTTGTAGCAGCCATTCCGTTCGATTTATTACTATATCTATTTGGAACCAATACTGATGAGGTAACATTACATATAATAATAATACGTTATACTCAATTCCATGCAAAAATGTGGTAGTTTTACAGATACTACGTCAAAAGATTTTTGAACCCATCCATCCTCATATTTTTATTATTATTGGACATCCCCATTTCCCACATGTATCTCATCTATTATATTTTACAAAGCAGGCGAGAGTTGAAGAGACACAAAAGACAAATACAAATATACCAACAAAAGGGAATAATTCACGCTTGAAAAGATTTTGCATTTCTCCAGGCGCCTGCATTTTTTCTATTTTGTTTTCTTTATTCTGATTCGCACCATTTCAATTCACCGAAGCTCTCT
>JAQIXW010002022.1:0-16875 GCA_034700685.1 Willowsia buskii | reverse complement strand
CGTGTCCATGGACAACATGGCTGAGTTAATATTTCCGCACGACGATAAGTGCGACTGCCATTTAGGTGCAATACCAGTAGACTTGTACGCTGAAGTGCAAAAGTGATACATGGTCGATGGGAATAGGGGCTTTGACACCGTTGAAAAGCTGAGGCCCCTCCTGCTTTACTTGTGGGCAAAGCCACGCGAGGTCCTCACCTTGGGTAATCCCGAGAGACAGGCCTTCCCTTCGATTCGTGCACATTTAGACTGTGAAAGGGTGTGGGAGCAAGTCAGTCAGAAAGCGTAAGTGTAATACATATTATGACTGAAATGAAATCATCGAATTTCCTTAAAGCCTTATCAGTAGCTAATCACACTTTTTCTCATTAGGATTCCGTTTTTGCGGTGCTGTGCCAAGTTTTATGAGTCCATGACTGGAATTTCTCCCCCGCCTGCTTTAGAGAAAATCGAATCTAGTTTCGACGATCTTATTAGCTACTTGGATTTACCTAAAACATTGTTTGAGCTTTTCGACTGTACTGAGATATCTGAGTTGGCCATGAGGTTAGTTAACAAACCATGTTTAAGTTTAAGTTAAGTAAAATATTTTTGAAACGTAACTAATTGGTTTCATGTTATTCTCATCAGGTGGTCTCGTCATCCGTCCATGCGCGTTGCTGTAAACCCACATGAGGCTGAATCTTGACTCATGATCCGAATCTTAAATACCTGGGCAAATTATCCCTGCCTCACACGCTACGCCCACTTGTTGATCTTCCAATCGACTATACAGACCTGATTAACTCCGTTTCCCTATTCAAATGCGCCAAGTGTGACCCCCACGACTCGCGTACGCCAACAATGTGCCTAATTTGTGGTGAAATTCTCTGCTCTCAGGTACCTCTCATATGAATTTATAAAAAAGTGATTTGAAATGTGGAGAATGAGGCTAACATTCATCTCCTCCCTCCTTTTGCAGAGTTACCCGAGGTAACCCGATGACTCTTACTCGAGAAAAATATGATTACTTCCAACGGCTCTGGATAGCACACGCAATCCCTGAGGAAATAGCTCGCATCATGGAACATAACAACAGTCTCCCAACAACGGAATGGGTATATTTATAAGCGATTGAGATAGCTAGTTACATCATTTAAGATGGAGAACAGTTTATTTAACGTCTTCTAATATTATATGTAGGGTTTAATTAGAAGGTAATAAATGCAACAAAAGTATTATTCCGTATTCTGTTTTATAAAAAAACGCAGTTTCATCTTATTTTATTGAAATTTGAGATTTGGCACACTACAAACACACTGAGCATTTTAAAAATTACCGATGATGATGTCTGATACACGTACATCTTAAAAATACGATAATGTTAATTGTCACTTGTATGGCGGTCCTCCTCCTTTTACTATTAATAGCGACGAGAACATTTAAAAAACAATAATAAAAATTAAATAATTGCCCTGAAGAACAAATAATAATAACACTACCAAACTACATTTAAATTAAAGAGATAAATCAGTTAGCATTCTTCGCTTTTGTAAAGTAGTTTACCTGAAAAACTGAAGTATATTTTTGTGTGGTAACAACTGGTACATACAAACTTTCTAGTACAAAATAGAGATTGTTAAATATTTACAGGAAATGTTCTCAGAGCAATAATGATTTATATATAACAATTAAAACGATACTTTTATTTTGTAGAGAGATAGATTATCAAAAGTCATGAAAAATACATTGTCACAGTGAAAATTTAAAAAAGAAACGATAACGAACATAAATAAGCTGTATTGATATATAGCAGTCAAAAATAAAGGAGCATCATCAAACATTGTTTTGTTTCTTTGTTCAAATGCATGCGTGATTGTCGATCAATTAATTATTGATCTTTTTTAAAACACTTGCAATATTTCGGAAGACTAAAAGTAGCATGTATGTACAAACTATAAAAAGTCTACAAACTAGCACAAATAAATAACGTTAAATTAGAGGGCTCTGATTGAATTTTGTTTGAAAGTCGAGGTTAAACGTATTCTTCGCTGGGTCTGGGCGTGGGATACCTACTACTTCTACTGGACTGACCTAGAGTATTTACTATCGGAATATTTGGGGGATTCCCACTAGTTTTTGGAATTGGTGCAGGGTTTTCATCGGGAAGCTCTGCAATGTCTTTGAACACACCCACCAAATTCTCAAAATTTGGCCCCCAGTTGAGTAAGTAGTCCCAACCCATGGAGGAAGGTCCACCATTGGGATTGGCGGATTTACTATAACTATTTATATAAGCGAGGTCGTCGTCTGATGCTACCAGAGTGGACAGGGAGCCCCGAAATGACTCTTCCGCCTCGCACGCCTCCGTCCTCTCGGTCCTTTTGGGGAACATCATGTGCGGAGGTCGAAAGTCCCTCTTCTCATTGTCGTACTCGAACTCTGAGCAGGTGAACGAGTCGTTTCCTGACTCATCGTCATCGCTGGAAGTGTCCCGGGACCTTTGCATCATCTCTGGATTTGGCAAATTGGAGATTTTGTTCTTCCTCCTGTCCTCACTCTCCGAGCTCGACACAGCATCAAGTGTACTGACCAGACTAGAATTATTTTTATGCCGCGAGTTATTAAGTCTTTCGATCTCTTCAGCAGTCAATCCTATTGTCATGCTGGTGTTTGAGTCGCCCACCCCTTTTTTCCTCTTTTTCGCAGTTCCCTGAGAGGACGCGTTCACCATGCTGCTTCTGGAGGAACTTTGACTGATGTTGAGACTCCGCTCACTTTGACTCATGGCATCTTTCTGTGTCGTTGCTAGCAACGCACTTTGTAATGGCTTCCCGCTAATATCTTGAAGTGTTAATATTCTTGGAGTAGTTTGTTGAGACAACTCACTGCTCGGACTCAGTCTCGCTAGGGGCGTGCTCTTCAGCACGTTCGAAATGGGGCTTTGGCGGATGCCGGGACTCTGCCGACTTCCGGGGAAATGGTGATTGTGACGGAACGGGGAAGACTTGTTCCGCCCTCCCAAATTATCTCTGAAACCTTTGTAGTGATAAACTATGTCGATATCTGAGGGCGCTATTGAGCTTGCATTCTCAAGATCGTAGTGCTCCGGCATGTCGGGTAGTTCGGGGTCGAGGGATATCCCGTTGCTGGATGTCACCATGCCGTTGTTTATCGGGCTGTTGTTCGCACTCGGGTTCGAGATGGATGTCGTTCTCTCGATAATGTCGGGTTTGTGATAGCCCGTGTTATTCCCACTCAGCTTTTTCGAGTTTCTCACAAGATTCCGAATGGCTTCTGCATCACCCTCCATTATGTGACTTCGCACAACATCTCCGCTCCCTGGCCCCGGTGGAGATGGCTTTGTGGCTGATGTCATGGGCAACGGATTCTTTTCCCTTCGCTTCAGTCGAAATATTACAAAGCTGACGAGGATAGCGACGAGGAGCACCACAAAGAACACGATGACAAGCGTGACTCCAATGCTTAATGGATCAGGCGCGGTTGCTGCTCCTGCGATCGCATTGCTACAGCCTCGACTCACTTTCCCGTGGTACATGATCTCGTCGAAGAGGATCCCAGAGCCATTAAATGGCAGCAGTTGGTCGCGGATAGTGAAATTGGACATGCACCCAGTAAACCCTAAAAAACAATCAGTTATTCAATTAAAATACACTGTATTCTGTGGCATGTGCAAATGAAATAGAAAGTCGTAAAAATGTCTGCTGCAATCTTTACCGTGGTTAATCTTGTTAGACGGAACAAAGTCATCTCTCATTCCACCAAGAGTTAACACCATCAAGTATGGATCTAAGAAGTCGTGCGCTGTGGCCGTGTCTAATTCGTCCCCTCGTAATTTCTCATCCACAAATATTTGCAATGTTCGGTGATGACTCATCAGACGAATTGAATGCCAGGAGCCATCGATAAGCGTAGCGTCTTCAATTATCATTGTGATTGGCTTACTTGCCCCGTTTTGAGATGTAAACTTCAAATCCCCATTTTCCAGCTGAACGATAATTAAAAAGTATAAAGAAAAATTAGTACATTTTCAACTCATAGTGACGCTCATCTGAAACCATAAAAAATGAACAAACCTCAATCAGCGTGTAATCCTTGCCACTAGCCGCGTACATAAGTATCGCATCTGGTTGAATGGTTCTGAAACTAAACATTAGGCTTTTCTTGGCCGACGATACTTCACGCTTGATCCTACTCTCATCATTTTCCGAATAAATAGCGTGCAAAATCTGGCTCCGTGTGTACATCTCACTAGGACGGAACTCAATGAATGCACCGAGTTGGAAGGAGAATGGAGTGAAGGCGTCGTTGCAGTTTGGAGAGAGAACGTTCTCACAACGGCACATGTAGCTGTCCCAGAGATCTATACAAGTTCCGGTTGCTCCGCACTTGTTGCCATTGGCAAAAGCTGATGGGGAAGGTTGACAGACATCTTCGACTCGTTGACAGTTCTCAGAAATGGCACGTGACTCAATCGGAGAAGACATGTTGAGATGTCTCCCGTTAACCACAATGCTGTGAATGCACCCTACAAAGTCATCAGTTTGGATTTGACCGGGACGTTCCAACATCACCTCCACAGTTTTCACTCCAGCCACCAGCAACGATTGTCCGTTAAAATTTAGAGTGCTGGAAAAACAAAGAATAATTTTGTCTTAAAAATTCAAGGATTTCAAATTATTACATAGAATTTATTTCTTCCGTGTTACACTAGCTTACCCAGTCGGTCCAACAACATTTGCATAGCAAGAGCTATCACCAGGGCGACATTCTGTGCACATTTCTCCACTCTCCTCGCATGAGGACACCGTTAGGGAAATCACTCGACTGTTTCTAGTGGCCGTTATTCTGTGCCACTTCCCATCCGACACGAACTTGTTCACTGCGATGCTCGTGATTGCTGTTCTTGCTCCTCCATAGGAAAAGCTCGCTTTCCCATCTACCAGCTGAATAGCCACAAAATCAGACCTTCCACCAATTTGTTCCCCAAAGTCGTAGACCAAAAGAGCGTTCTTCTTGTTGGTTGAGAAAGTGATGGAAATGTCGTTGGTGTTAGGATCCAACGGAGAGAAGGCCATGTAGGAGCCGAGAGCAAAGCCAAACGCTGATTTTTCACAGTACCTTCCATAGTAGTGCTTTTGGCATTTGCATCTTGGGAAGGCGGAACTGGGTCCAACGCTGCTGACGCATTCTCCTCCGTTGAGACAAGGGTTGGGTTTACAAGCGTTTGACGCTGTTTGGCAGATATTCCCAAAGAAGCCTGGTCGACAGAGACAAAAGTAACCGCCAGTTTGTTGATTCTCCTGACAAGAGCCTCCGTTCTTGCAAGGATTCGACTGACAGGCGCTGCTCCTCTCTTCCTCGCAACGTTTTCCTTGCCGATTTGGAGGACAGATGCAAGCAAAGTCGTAACCTTGTTTGATGCAGGAGGCACCACTCTCACAGGGATTGGGTTGACATGGCTCCTTTCTCAATTGGCAGTTGGAACCTGTGAAGTTGAAAAGACAAATGCACAAAATTAAATACAATGCATGATCATTTATGTTTTAAAAACAATTTAATAGCTAGAAATATTACCAGTGAATCCGGAAGGACATTTGCAGGAAAAGTTGAGATCAACCGTGGGCGATGACAGAATGAGGAGCGAGCTTTCACTGACTTGCTGATTAGGACGAAGTTGAATGTACTGCGTGCACGATGCCCCATTCTGGCACACATTCTGAGTCGAGCACACCGAGTAGTTGATGATGATCGAGGCATCCAGCAATATTTCTACGTGTCCCTTGTTGGTTATCAATGTATTCATTATTTGGTCAGTGGTCAAGTACTGCTTCTCTGTTGTCATCACAGCTAAAATGATATCTGTCGCGTTGGCATGAGGAAGCAGTCCATAGATTTGTGGCTCTCCTCGATTAAAAAGTTGCCTCCAAAACGCTAACAGCTTGGTGTACGACTTTTCCAGTATTTTCTTCGGTGTGACGCCAAAGGCACGAATTATAATGGAGTTGTTAAGGGTGGAGTTATCAATTGACACAAATTCAAATTGCATTGTAGACGCGACCTCAGGATGCCTTCCGTCGTCTCCCAAAATCTTCACAGACTGTCTCTTATACGAGGGAATCTTGTTGAGGTGGATGTCGCAGGTTGATGGAATCCTGAAAATATCCCGACTGCTTTCCAAGCGACAAGTGTACTGTCCAATGACATCAGGATCGAGAGGCTCCACAGAGGCAATCTTCTCTGATGGGATCATATGCTTATACGTGTACAAGATTATCTGAGCATTTCTAGCTTGCGACGGGCAATCATTTTTATCCCCAACGAGAATCTTCACCTCCTCTCTGGTCTTCAGTGGAGGTTTCCCATTATCCGTAATCTCAACCAAGATTCTCAACTCTGGTGTGGTCTCCCTATCAAAAGAGTCTGTTGTCGTGACATGACCTGTCTTCGAGTCCACTCTAAATTTGGATGCATCTGGACCACCCACAAGTGAATACGTAAATGGTTCTCCATTCGGACTCAAGTCAAGGTCGTGAGCGTGCAAGGTCATGACCCTGGAGTTGGCAGGCTCATTTTCCAGCACAGTTCCAAAGCGTGATGAGTTGTGCAGCGTGGGTCCGTTATCATTAACATCGAGCAAGTTGATTCTCACAATTGTCGTGCCAGTCTGTGGCGGCACTCCAGTGTCGATCGCGCCAACAGTGAGGGAATACGAAGGAACAGACTCCCTGTCCAGAACTTCCGCTGTGTAGATGACACCAGCGATCGGATCAATTTTGAATGTTTTGTTATGGTTGCCGTCCAGGATTTCGTATGTGAATCTGTTGTTAGATGGGCGAACATCGATATCAGTAGCCTTCACTCCAATCACCTTTGACCCGACTGTTGTATCCTCGCTAATTTTTGCTTCGTAAACCTCCTTCTCAAAAACAGGTGGATCATTACCGTCCTGCACTGTGATAACCACTTGAGCCTCATCCGTGTCATTGCCACGAATAGGTCCCATATTTTTCGCGAGCACTGTCAACACCACCCTCGATTGGGACTCTCTGTCGAGACGACGTGATACTGTGATTGCACCAGAAGTCGGATTAATTGAGAAGCCACGATCATTGCTGGAGCCAACAAACAAGTAGTAGACAACCCCATCCTCCCCACCGTCCTCATCTGTCGCTTGCACATTACCAATTAGGGAGCCTACGAGGGCAGACTCGGACACTGCAAAGTGGAAAACTGGCTGCACAAACTTGGGATAGAACTCGTTCACTCCCTTCACATGCACGTGGACCTTTGTCGCTCCCACAAGATTGGAGTCGGGATTCGACGCCAGAACGTCGAGGATGTAATTCTGGCGATATTCGTAATCAAATGTTTTCGTGGAGGTGATAAATCCAGAGGTGGGGTCCACTTTGAAAGCATGCTTTCCAGAACCGCCTACAATTGCATAGCGAATTATTCCGTTTTTCGGGGAGTCTTTGTCCTTTGCCTGGAGTTGGAAAAGTTTCTGGTTGATTGGCGAGTTCTCATTGATGTAGGCGTCATAACTTTGCTCCTCAAAGTAAGGTGGGTTGTCGTTGATGTCGGTGAGGATGACGGTGAGTTCTGCTTCACTGGACTTGGAGTTGTATCCTCTATCCCGAGCGGAGATGATAAGGCGGTACTCTTGGTTCGTGTCATAGTCCAAGCTTTGATTGATGCTGACTGCACCAGTGGACGAGTCAATGGCAAACCAGCCTTTGTCGTTGCCTTTCGTGATGTTATAGAGGATATGACCGTTAGGACCATCGTCCCTATCCGTTGCAGACACGGTTACAATGACAGTTCCAAGTGCTTCATTCTCTGGAACAATTACGCGATAACTGAGAGCACTGAAAACTGGACTGTGAACATTGGGTCCGGTAACCACCAAAACAACTTGGGTATCATCAGACTGCGGGGGAATTCCTTTATCGGTGACACGGATTTGAATGGAGTAGTGGCTGTGCACTTTCCCGACCAAGTTTTTCGAGAGGTAGACCCATCCTGAGCTCTTGTCGATATCGAAATATTCTGTTCCATTGCCAGAGATTTTCAAATACTCCAGTTCCGAATTGACTCCAAAGTCTTGCGAGTCGATGGCAACAATTTGGATGATCTTATGACCAATTGTGGAGTTTTCCAGGACTGGACTAAAGTACGGCTTCTGTTCGAAAGCGGGCGCGTGGTTGTTACCGTTCACGACATTGATCGTGATCGAGCACTCGGATGACATGGGTGGCTTTCCATTGTCGGTAGCGACAACCAAAATATTGTGTTCGTTCTCTGGTGAAAACTTTCTCCAACTGTTGATGTACTTGAGGGGTCTTTTCGAGAAGATTTCTCCACTCACAGGGTCCACCGAAAAGAGTTCAGAGGGTTGCTTGAGGGAATAGCTGACCACAGAATTGGGACCTCTCTTGTCCCTATCCATAGCAGTCACTTGTCCAATAAATGTGACAGGTTGTTGGCCTTCAGGAATGTTGAAATTATAATAGCTGTACTCAAACTCAGGCGCCTGGTCATTCACATCTTCGATTGTGATTGTGAGGAGCGTTTCTGCCCTCCAAGAGCCATCCACAGCGGACACCTTCAATAAATACTCATCTTGCGCCTCCCTGTCCAGCTGCCCACTCACGGTCACATTTCCACTGTACGGATCAATCATAAATTTCCCTTGCGCATTTTCCGTTAGACTGTAACTGCAGTTGGCATTCTCTCCAATGTCCTTATCAACACTAGTCACTTGAATCACAAAAGTGCCCACTGGCACATTCTCTGTCACGTTCACACTAAACAGTCGAGTAAACTTCATTGGGTTATCGTTCAAATCCTGGACATTTACGATAACAGTGGCTGTCCCGGTTTGGGGTGGCACTCCCTTATCAATCGCTTGCACATCAAAGATGTACTGGGACTGTTCCTCCCGGTCCAACTTCACTTTTGCGTATGTCTTTCCTGAATTCGGATCAATCTTGAAAACGGAACCATACTTTGCTTCACTCTCGGGAGTGAGATAGTAGCGCATCTCTCCATTCCTCCCGGTATCCTTATCAGTGGCCAACAAAGTGGTGATAAGCTTTGGACCAGGCTCCTCTTCCGGAATGCTCAAGTTGTAAATCTTCTCTTGGAATATGGGCGCATTGTCATTCACATCTGTGACGTTAATGTAGAGAGGGACTGCACTACGAAAGTCGGGTGCTTCATCGTCACATACCTCCACCCACAACTCGTACTGACGCGCAGTTTCATAGTCTAATCCACTGGATGACACCTTCACTTGACCAGAGCGCCTATCAACTGCAAATGCATTTCCAAGGTTGCCTCCTCCAATATAATAGGAAAATTTCCGTCCAAGTCTGGAAGGCGGAATGGAGGGAGCAGGAAGGCCATGTAGGGTAGTGACCACATGTCCAGTAGTGACGTTCTCTCTGAATGAAAATGCATTCGTTTGAGATTTGATTTGTGGAAACCTCATGTGATTTGCAAGGTTCACTTGAACATTCACTGAGGACGAGAGAGGCTCCTTGGGAGCGGCGTCAATCGCATGAACTTCTACATTCAGTTGGGTCTTCCCGCTTTTATTCAAATGACGCAGTGACTTGATAACACCGGTGGACTCATTGATCTGGAACTTGTCTGCATCAGTGCCTGTCATAAAGTAACGGAGTTTACTATTGAAACCGAAATCCGCATCTACTGCCGACACCCCAATCACATAACTGCCGGAGATAATGTTGTCAGGAATTTTCACTGAATAAGCAGACAGTTGGAATTTGGGAGGGTTATCGTTTTGATCATTAACAAATATTGTAACAGTGGCTGTAGAGCTTCTTTGAAAGATTGGGCTTCTGTCTGTCGCAGACACTTTAAACATGTAAGTATCCTTTGTCTCCCGATCAATCATCCCATTTGTGAAAATCTCTCCAGTCTCTCGGTCAATCACGAATGGATACAGGCCTTCGCTGGAAATCTCGTAACTATAAAAATACATCATTTCATAATTATAAAATTCAACCTTGGCTGAAAACTTCTCGTAAAATAGATAAATGCTCATCTCTTTACCTAATTTGAGCATTCAGTCCATCATCCAAATCATTCGCTGTAACTTTAGCAACGGAAGTTCCCTGAGGGGAGTTTTCCAAAACGCTAAATTCATAGCGATCCTGCTCAAACTTGGGATCACAGTCGTTATCGTCACTTATCAAAACTCGAACCATTCCGGTACCGGTAAGCCTTGGAGTGCCTGTAATCCAAAAAAAAGTATACAAATATTTTTAAAACAGTTTTTTCAGGATTTTTATCCTTACTACAAAATAAGCGCACCCATGCTTATCTTTCAATGATCATCATCATTCTATCATTTTCCCAGTTTGATGTAATGTCTCTTAATTAAAGTACATGACAATTGGAGACAAGCCTCCGTCGCATGACGACGACATGAGACTCCACAACTGCAAACATGCCCATCAACAAACTTATCTGAACTTCAATTTACGCTTGGTCTTCATTTGCCGGACTGTGAAAAAAATAGATAAAGATCTACAAAAGCAATTTCATTTATTGCTTTGGGTTCATGTCACCAAACCTTGCAACATAATCAGTTCACATCGCAACAGATCTCAGAAAGTAACAAAGATCGAAATCCAGCTTGAAAAAGATTTTTTGTTTTGTTAAAGCAACGCATAGCAGTATGCATAGTACAGCTATTATGCACCCCGATTTTTTATAGGAAGACAAGAGAAGATCGAGATGAAACTTTAGAATCAGAACAAGTCAGAGAGATTAATAGGCAGCATTTTTTGTATGCACCAGACGCTATTCGCCGTCTTTTAAATGTAAAAACCCATCCAGTTCGTCATACCCATAAAATGTTAAACTGTTGAATTTGTCGAATGCAAAAAAAACGGAACATGAGCATCCAAAAACCTCAGATTTTCAATCATAATTTCCTGTCCCGTCCCTTGTTTGCATTCTGAGAACAAATTAAAGTGTCTCAACATGGACAAAAAAACACTGGTCAAAATCATCTCCACTGATTAACAGGGAATCAGTCAGTGAATTTTTCATGACAGTTTTTCAGCAAATCTGTGACATCGGCAAGTTAGCTCTCTATTTCTTTGTACTAATAATTATATTAAGCAGTCATGGAAAATGTACATAATCAATATATAAAATAGGTACAAAATGTATCTAATTCCTCCTCTAGCTCTCGTCTAGTTCATTATTACCAACTGTACAGGTTTCCCAGGTAGACTGAAGCACCAGCAATAAATATCATTACATCTCATGAAGCTAGTTTCTTCTGAGCAGCAGCAACCACCAGAGATTTTTTCGAGAGAGTTTAGAGAATTTAATTTCGTTGTGGTTCTTCCCTGCTTGGTTTGGAAGATGAAAGGTGAGAATACTACGTTGCTGTTGTTGTTGTTGTAGTGAATAGGTAGAGAGTGAAATTAAAAAAAAGCGGAGAGAGAAGGCGAAAGAAGAAAAGAGAATGAGAAGAAGTTGTTGGGAAGATCGCCACCCATAAAAAATGCTCATGTTTTGGAAGTTGAAAACCAGATGAAGCGAAATAATGTTGCCATGCCAGGCCATAAATCAGCAAGGTATTCCAGAAGAAGAAGAAGAGAAAAGAGAATTTTTGGTTATATTGTTGCATAGGTAGTTGGAGAAGAAGAAGAAGAAGAGCAACAGCATCGTCATCTTCTCCTTCAACATCATAAACCATCAACTTTGTTTTCATTACTCATACAACTACTCAAAAAACTGGTGAGGATCTGACGCTGTTCTACTCCTGCCTGCATTTCAGACAGGAGATGCTCACAGTGAATCATAAACTGGGAGTTCAAGAGTAACAAAAAAGAAGAGAAAGAACTTTATTAGATGAAGCGTCTTTTTCGCCTTGTAGAAAATAAACTTTGATAGCTGGTAGGAATTTTTCATGACAGATTTTTTGTCATTAGTTGCCCCACTGTAGGAAAATTGGGGTACTGTGATAAATTACTTAAGTATTCAATACTTTATAGATTTGACTTCAATTGTCACTTCGTCCATGGCTAAGCTCTCTAAATTTAAATTTCTTTTATGTTACATCACATCTACCTTAGTATATGCCTACGTAATAGTAATAATGATGGTGACTATATGACGATAAAGAGTGACCAAGAGACAGGCTGCGGCTGATCCCTTCGGGCTGCAAAATGCAAGTTGCTCTTGTTACGAAAAACAGGTAAAAGTCATAAATGCTTAGATTATCAGAAAGATTCTTTTCCACGATAAAGATAAGTCATAAGAACGGTATCTCTACTTCAGATTTTTGCGATCATTTCATTTTCCCTTGAACTGAGACTTCACAAAATATTATCTGGTTGATGATATACGAGCGCATACTTTGGTCACACTCTTTTCATTCTCAGATGAAACTTAACTGAATACAAATTTACCTATACATAGTTCACAATTAATGGTACTGCACACATTATCATTGGGATAAAGCGGTCCTTAAAAACCTGGAAGCTGCTAACTATCCAGCTTTTCAAAACATTTAATTTATTACTTTCACTCAAGGAAACTTCAGCAATATGCAATTCGTTCGTTGAATTTCGAGATCATTACTGCCTGTTCGAAGACATCATTAGCTGTTGCAACTCGTTACAGTGAGCCATGTTACAGGTTGCATGTACAAAAAAATTATTACCTCATAAATGCTCAGAACATTTGTAATACTGCTTTCATAAATGTTTCATGCTTCCCTTTATTTTCATAAAGTTTACTATGAGCGGTCAAGCATAAGTTGTAAAAAAAGGGATTGTAAAAGAAATAAAATAGGAAGTTGGAAGCAGTATAAAAACCGTACTGTTGGATGCAACCGGCGCCTACTTTGCATGTTGATATCTTCTCTACTTCAAAAACATGGATTCATATGAGAAAACGGCAATAATCATGGTAATAATAAGAGTAGTAACAACACCGACAAAACAGCGCCCATAAAAAATGGGACATTTAATAAATGCATTTTACTGTATTGCATAGTTAACTGTTCCACAGATGCATATTATTCTCAACTGTATTTTTCGCTTTGTTCAGAAGACACATGTTTTGTCTTCTGTAAACGTGATCAAGCTATCATAATGTAAAAATTTCTTTTAAAAATCGTTTGAAAACTTTTCTATGAGCTTTTACAGAATATTAAATGTGAGGCGATTCCAGAGCCAGTTCAAAGTTGCACACGGAGGATAAAACTTTTTGAAACCTGTGCAGTTTCTCAATTCCAACATTTCTGTGTAGGTTTAAAGAGGAATATTTTTCCACATTCAAGATTTCTCAAGATCATCGCAACGTACTCGGAAATATTTCATATATTTCTCCAAAGAGCTCTCCTTAAACCCTGACTTTTGGTCTTTTTGGTGATGCACTGAAAACTAGAGACGGAGAGAACGTGATGTAACCAACACCCATAAAATGTTCATTTCGTGAGAGATGATCAGAAAAGAAAAGAAAAACGAACGTGTTCATCCTCTCAAAAGAAAAATAACCGATATATCATTACGATTATCACCATCCCACCTTCATACGAAATCATCATCATCTTCACATTCTCAATTCAATAAAATAACAATATAAACCTTTAAAAAATGTGTATAAAATGCAATCATCATTTTCACCGCCACCTCCAACCAACACGCATATAAATACTCTATAAAACACGTTAGTAGAGTTAGCAATGCTCCTGTATTTTTTCATACTAATATTCATATCCAAAGCCACCATCATCAACTGTGCATTAACGTTCTCTCTGCCACCGCCACATTTCTTTATCAACTTATAACATCTCACATCCTTCAATAGAAATACCGATCGATATATTACAAGTTTTTATTTCTTCTCCTGATCGCCTCAGATGACTCACATAGTCAGTCAGTAAGCCAGTCGGTTTCTCCTTCTTGGTACTAATAAATCGAAAAAATCACACAGATACAAACTCTCCACCTGATTACATATGCATTAAAATATGTAAATGAAAAAATACGGGAGAGTGACGCATCAGTTTTTTTAACAATCCTGTGGAGAAAGAGATTGCATGTTATTTGATCTCAAAGTTGGACAGATCACTGGCATCATTTCATGAGAATCATGATGATCCCACTTATTATCCAGAGAAACTTTTCATTTGCTTCAGCAATTCTCCTCATCACTTCCAAATCAAAACTGCATAAATGACAGTCCAGTAGACTATGTAGCGAGGAGAGATTGTGAATGCGAATATATATTTTTTTGTCAAAAAAGTTAGGTCCGTTGTGGGAAAGAGTCGTGCTTATAATGAAATCATAGATAGTTGGTTGTGGTACCTGTGTGAACTCAATTGGCCGAATGATTAACTCCATGTTTGTGGAATCACTTCTTAAAATAACAAGTGAGAAGTGAGCCGAAGAACAATGGGAAGGTAAGGTAGGTAGTAGGTAGATCTTTGAATTCTCATTTCCAGCGTGTGAGCGAAAGCACATGAAGTACTTATTATTAACAGAATTATTAATATAATAAAGGTACCCTTCTTCTTCTTGAAGAAGGGACTTGCTTCGCTTCACATGAGGATAAATGCAGAGGAGGCGGATTCTTCAGAATTGATGAGATGATTATTTTCCAGTCTCAAATTCTAGCCCGCCCATCCCTCTCCTCTGGTAAAACTCAGTGCGCTTCTCCACAGATTCAGTTCAAAGTGTTCATGATGACTGAGTTACCACCTCTATTTATCCACAACCAAATATAATTTTTATAAGTCTTCCTATTCCCAAAATCCTCGAAACATCAAATAATTCAAAGTAAGACTACAACTCTCTTGAGTAAGCGTGAAGACAACATTTTTATGTTCGTTTTCGGTTTCCGGCATTTTTCCAAATTTGCGTGCAATTTTCATTCGAAACTTTCCACTCCTCATGAGTGATCAACGCTAACGGTAAACCGTCCTAAATTTTAAAAAACCGTCTTCTAGACGACCATATAATTTGACTATATTGAGGCACATGATTTAATTTCATTTTAAAAGAAATTCCCAATCCTCCCATTCTCCTTTTCATGTCGAGCAACTTGGGTGCAAAATATTATGACGGGTTTAAATGCAAATGCCACACATACATCTCTCTATTTAAGCATGGAATCCGCCCTATCCCTCTTAAAAGTGGTTTATGACAATGAGTTCGTCAACACTTTTTTGTCTTCAAGGGAAATACGCTCTTTTCTTACGAGAGCTTCAGAAGAAGAAGACAGATTATGATGACGACTATAGAGAGCGACGAGGTGAATGGAATCATTTAACTTTGGTTCGATTATTGGTGCAATCCTATTGCTCCCTCTTGTTTCTGATATAGTGCCACGATACAACACGACACACCAACTCGGGCAATAATACATCTCTAAGCAGAGCAATAACAATCTTGCAGCCGAAGAAAAATATAAGCTGTATCGGATAAACAGGAGGACCCTCATGAATAAATTTCCTTACAGGTAAACTGAAGAGAATCGACTGAGGTACCGTTTCACAAAAGAAGAAGCGCAAAAGAATCACTTTGTTTCATTTCGCAGCAGAAGCAGCAGTCATTCATATAGATACGAAATAATATGCTAATCATGCTAAAAACCCATACTATTTTATAACATGGGCTAACCATAAGCAAAAAAATGTGGACTCAAGAAAAAGCAGCGAAACCACGTCTAAGCAGTTGATTTTCATTCATGTTAAAAATGACGTAGTCATACCAGTTTCATGCAAAACAGTCAGTGAGTAGAAAAAAAATCTTTATCCATTTAATGATAACTTGTCAATGCCTTAGGACAATTCGCATCATTTTGAATTCACGAAAAAAAATTTTTATGTTCAACTAAATAAAATCATGACATTACACACAAACATGACAGTATTTTAGATAAAAAGCTTGTGTTTCGATTGCGGCGTCGGCGGCGGCAGCTGCTGCTTTTTTATGTCTTTTTCTCTCGATAATATAATCGTAATAAGAATTAAATTGTCACTATGTTCTCATCGTGAGCATCACGATCTTAGGTAAAGTACTACCCTCATTTTTATTGGAATTGTTAAATTTTATTGGAGAAATTTTCGGTCTTTGTTAATCATACGAAAAAAATAACAATTCTTTACATCTTCATCTCCACCATTTCCACTTTAACGATTGACTATAAATCTTTGACAAAAAAAACTATGGACAAGCGAATATTTTAATTTGTCCTGAAATTAGTGTCGAAATGCTGATCTCATGAAAATAACCACAACTCAGTGTCA
The DNA here is from genome assembly GCA_034700685.1 of Willowsia buskii. Taxonomy (NCBI): domain Eukaryota; kingdom Metazoa; phylum Arthropoda; class Collembola; order Entomobryomorpha; family Entomobryidae; genus Willowsia; species Willowsia buskii. The sequence continues at coordinate 569 of JAQIXW010002022.1, read as the reverse complement.
ATTGGGAGGGACCACCCAATTCTTGAATTTGTACAGTGGCAATGCCAAAATGCAGAGATATTATTTTGTAGTGGCAAGCCAAAGTGTTGATGAATTCCATTGACATTATTTCGAAGCAGGAATTACATTGCTTGCCATGTTAATTGGGATTGTGAGTTGAGGAAACGGTTTTTTCAAAGCTGCTATCACATTCTGTCTTTAAAGCGATTACATATACAGAACTTTTAGATTATGAATTTACTCGTTGAAATGGATGTATGCTTGTTGGTTCACATAGCTCTTCGCTTTGCTAAAACCGTTTACTGCACTGCAGCCCTATCAGTTTCTTGAGCCATACTTGGTCATTTTTTAAAAACTTGTGGAATAATACGGGAATCACATATATTGTTAAGTAAATGATGTAGTGATAGAGAATGTTAGGGAAAATCTGGTTTATTCTGTAATGTTAGGTAGGCAAATATGAATTTTATAAATGTTGGATGAAGTGTATAGGAAAAAAGAAAAAAACTGAGAAAAGAGGAGGACGACACATCACCATCGCCGTCATAAACCGTCCATAGACTATGCCT